>JAVQJG010101267.1:0-21077 GCA_036024015.1 Craterocephalus amniculus
AATGGGAAATTGCTCTGTTTTGCAGCCAGCACCTAGCGGATGAAGAGGGAACTGCAATTTTTTGCACTTCCGCATGGGCATCACTTTTTTAGCGGAAGGTTGCCGCTTGGTTCAAACCCTTTTTATGAAGAGAAGAAACCCAGATAAACCTTTTGAATAGGATCAAAGCTAATTGTTCTCGTTATCAATGGGAGAGTGAGTGTGCAATGGTCATTAAAAGAACACAATGCAGAATCATGTTAAATAAAATAGAATTGTATTGTTGATTTACTTTTTACATTACACAGCCACTTTGTAATAATCAGTTAGTTTTTTATTAAAATGTGGACCCCGTTATTTGATATATTTCTTAATTATTTCTTATTATTCTTAAAGGTCCGTGACACCATTTTCCTTGTCTATGCGCTTCCTGGCTCCCCTTTAAAAATCAAGAAGCACCCTTGTTATGATTCAGACAATAATGTAGGCTATGATAAATGCTTTTTGTGTCAGGTCCAGTTCCATTACCTGCAACCCTATTGACTGAACAGATACAGGAGACCAAGAGTCAATAGCGAATTAAATGAAAGATCAATCAGGAAACTATAAAACCTTTATGAATTTCTAACCATGATATAGGCCTATGTAACCAGAGGTTCAGCAATTTTATTTAACTCTCAGCCTCCGAGGTCCATTTGATTCTTTTGATTGATTTTTGGGTTGTATCATTGTGAAAATGTGGGGAGATGTAAGCTGTTTTGTTCTTTCAGGTTGAGAACCTGTTCAGAGAGCGCCTGTGCCCGTTCTGTAGCTCGCGCGCGCGCGGTCGCGGGTCGCTCGCTCCTTCTCCGGCAGCCGCGCGGAGGATCGCATGCATCACTTCAGCTGCGCTTGCTTCAGGTCTGGTGCCCGTCTCCGCTGCAGTTATTTCTCTGGTTCTTTAACTGTTTGTTTTAATACAGAAAGAGAAACTGCGCGTCTAAGTGGAAAAGAATTTCTACTATAACGGGATTAACCAAATTTATTGTCGATCGAGGTAAGCCACAAAAATTCTTTACGCATGGATACTGCACGGTTTTCAGTCTAAAAGACATTTATAAAACTTAAATAGATAAATGAATTATATTTGATACACATTTATTAATTTGTTCATCGAAAATGACAAAACGTTACCCTTAAAGTGGAGAGATACAGAACATTTAATGGACAAATTTGGTTTTGTCTGTGTTCAGCAGGTTCTTCAGGTTTCTGACTCTCTCTGTTTGAGACAAATTGCTGTTCAAGCTTTAGTGACAAGTCCAGATCAAAGAGATTGACCAGAGGAAAGACAGCTAGAAAGTGTGAATTAACAAGTGTGTGTGCATGTATCGTGTATTTGTGTGTGTTTAGGAGAAATGCCCACCTTACTGGCCATAGATGCTTCATTGACATTGTAAAATAAGTTTGGCTCCCTGGGTGGAAAGAAGAGCTCTGCTGCAGCACTAAGCAGGAAATATACTGCTGGAAGAAACTGTGCAGTTGCAGAGAAAGATGCTGGGTGACAACAGAGCTGTAACAAACTTACGCAAATATTCTATATCAATACATCACATTTTATAATATGTGAGAAGACACAAATGATGTTTTTCTTCTGTAACTGTCTAACCTCTTATTTACACTAATATGTTGTTTAAAAGATAAAAAGAAGCCGGCTTGCAGTGAACAAAAACAGAGACAGCTTCCCATCCTTTCTCAGAATGTGTGGAGTGGACATGGACCTGGATGACGGTGGCTCACCAGAGGAGGAGAAAGAGGAGGAGTTCTGGGTGGGGGACGGAGTGAAGATGCTGCCCCCTCCCGTGGCCCATAGCGAGGGCAGTGCCTGGGGCAGTCGCAGGGGCAGGTGTGGCTGCTTGGCCTGTGGGGCAGCGCTCATCCTCTGGAACCTGTGTGTGGTCTCAGCCAGCATTCTGCTGCTGGCTGTGGTCTTCTCTGTGGTCCTGCTGCCTTCAGTGCTGCTACTGTATGCCGGTTTCCTCTGCCACTCCAGGGTAAGTTACATCTTAGCAGATATGACTCTGTTGTGCAGGTTCAAACAAAGAGGAAGAGCATGCTCACTAAATGGAATATGCTTTTTGCTCCAGAAGTTTGACTGTAGTTTCTAAGGAGCTAACACTGCATTATTTAGAGTTCATTATAATATCAGGCTCAAAATTACATTCGGGATTTTTTTTTGCGATTTCTAAAATAAATTTGTCACCCTTTTCCATTGCAGTGAATAAAACTGAGAAAGAAATTGGTGATCCTAAAATAGACAGACTAAACTCACCAGGCTGTTTGTCTTTTGCTTAGGAAATATCTACATCATCCTGTTTTATTGTAATGTCTCCTACATATAAAATTGTGTACTTTGTAGATGGTATTCAGGAAATTAGATTTATCATCTTGATAAGAACACGCTTGCTCTTTTGAAATTTCAGTTTCTCTATATCTTGCACTAACCGGGTAAACATAGCTCAACATTTATAGGCTAAAGAGAGAAATGTTTCCTGTGGGATGTGGTGGAAACCAATAAAAGAGGTAAAAATAATAAATATTGATTTTAGCCTAATAAAAATGCCATTGATTCAAATGTTCTACTTGTAGGAGAAACAGACGTGCAACTACTTACAACTTTATAGTGGTGCAGTTTCTGTTTTTTTTTTAACCTTGTGCAGTGATGTTTAAAAGGTTGGTAACTGCTGGACAAATTGAAAATTACATTTGCTTAAGTTACAAAGAGAGACGTAAATTCAAATGTAGCAAACAGACATTCATTTGGACCTCTGCTACTCAGTCCATAAATCACTTTAAAAAACAAAATATGAACTCGCTGTATTTCTCACATACAAATACTTTGTGCAGCTCCTTTGTTCATCCACTTTAAGAACAGCGGTCATTTGTTTTACAGTTCCTACAGCATCTTCTTCTCTGAACCCTTTGTTCAGTTGTTCCCACTTAGGAGACAAAAAGCATGAGCTGCAAGCAGTTCCTGGAAAAAATCTCTGAAATTCTGAGAAAAAAAAAAAGGCAGGCTTTACTTATGTTGCTAGCTTTCAGGTAACCTTCGATGTGGTTACAGATTGTGACCTTGGCAACAAAGAAGATGGACAGTGGCCGTGTGTCTGCCTATCCATTCTCGAATACACGCTCAGCTTTAATTGTACCTAGTATTTAGTAGTTGCTCCTCATGCTGCCATAAGAACTTATGAGGGTGTGGGCAAAGAGTGGCTACGTGCCAGGAGGTTAGCACTGTGGATTGCTGGGTGGGTTCTTTGTGGACACCTTAAACACCTTGCTGCCCCCTCCTCGGTAGGTTACAAGTATCATTGTACCGTCCATGTGAATACCAGCAGGTTTTCCCAGCAGAATATTATAAGATGAGAAGTGTTCCTCAGTTTACCTGTCAATGGTTTTTAACTGCTGGTTGTTAAAAGACAGAAATGATTACTATAAAGACAGAAAAGCCCACTAGTGTGAGAGATAAACTAAATGTGGCCAGTGAGGGTTTTTATTACGCTGAAAACTATCTGAGAGCCGTGTTTGATGAGGGACACAAATGAAATGCTCTTCTTATCCTGTCAGAGAGAAAAAAATGAATACAACCCATGTGGACATGCAATCTTAGCTCCTATTCTTTAAAGGGATATTCTGTAACTCTTGGCCACTAGGGGGCTAAACTTGTAACTTCCCACAGGCCACAAGACACTATTGTAAAATTAAACAGTCTCTCTCTTTGTGGACTCCTCAGACACCATCTTCCCTTTCTAACTTTGCCCAGCTTTGACCAACTTGCAAAGAAAATGCAGCATGAAGCTCAGCCCGCTGTGTTTTATAGCTGAAGATCAATGAGCTGCAGGCCACATGATCCATGAGAGATGGATCCGCTCATGCCAAGTTGCATGTCTGGTTTCTGAAGAGGGCAGCCCCCTCAGAGTGTCGATTAATGTCACACACTGCATGGACCCCAGAATTCATCCATTAATACTCACATTAGGCTTATAATGGGATGAAAAGTTTAATTTTGGTGGAAATTACAGGTGTAGGACCCCGAATTTACATAGTATCCCTTTAAAGCCCTGCTCAATCCCAGTCTTTAAACTTAACTAATTATTGTCCGTGTGGAAGTTCTTACAGTAAACTCACTTATAAACATAATCTCTTATTCTTGCTAGGAGGACCTTATTGCTCAGGTCCACTTCTGTACATTTTAGTCCAAATCCAACAAAAAGATTCAGTGAACGGCACGAACACCCCCATCAATGAAGATCACAACACAATGTTAAGAGTAACTGCCTTCTAAGTGGTCAATTGATCAAGAACACTGGCAGATTTCCATGTAAAGAAATGTGTGGTAAGTTGATGGCTTGGGATAGAAATACAAAGGAGGTTTTGGAACAATTCAGCTCAGTTTTCTGAAGCTTTTTTTCCTCCATAAGGGGACGATTATTAGAAAATGTAAGACCCAGTTTTTGGAAACTTTAACTATGTTTGATGTCAACACTGAATATTGCAAAGTTTTGAATGACAGAAACGATGCATCCATAAAGATGACAACAATGTTCCGTGACAGAGTAATGGGCAGGGATCTAACAAAAATATACTCTTTCTAACTCTTGCTGATTGTTACTCCTCCTGTGTAAGAGGCACTGTTAGCTTCACAAAGAATTAAGGCCCTGAAGCATAAAGCACTTTATTCTTTTCAGCAGATGGTTAAAGTTAGAATTATTATACCTGTTAGGTTTTACACATTCTGCTATCCCTGCTCATGTAAAAACATTAAGGATATATTATCATCTCTTACTTTCATACAACAGACTGTCACACCGGTACACATTTTCTGGTCAAATTGGGTTGTACATAGAAAAGGTTGGCACGGAAAAGTCATCAGAGGGAAAATAAACTGTTATTTTTTCACAGCAGTCGACACCTTAAATAGCAAAATATAGAGATTAAGCTAAGCTTGTATTTACAATCACCACAGGTGTGTTTGTTTGCAGAATTTGATTAGAGGGACTCCTGCAAAGAGGCTGAAATAATCAGTTTTAAAGTGTATGGCATTCTGGGGCACAATTTTCGATGCAGATAGACAGTCAGATAATGTCAGAAAGTCAGAAAGAGGTGATTTTCTTCACAGGACAAAAAAGGTCCAAATGGGCCTTTTTGTGGGTTTCAAGTCCTCAGGCCCCCAAGCCAAGAGTCATAGAAAGTCTGAGGTTGTTCTAAAGTATGCAGAGATGAAATGAAACCCCTGCACTGCAGCTAGAATTACTCTTGGAGGTCTACTGAATTATGTGATGTAGTCCAATGAAAAAGAAAACTTGAATATAAAATCTTCTAACCTCACCAGGTCTTAAATTCATCAAATGTAACTGCAAATAGGAAACAACCATAGATGTTACTCAGTGCCATTATTCAACAAAAGCTAAGCTAAGAACACAAGAGCAGTGAGTGAGGAACAAAGTACACCCTAGATGTTCCCATAGGAATTAAGAGGATTAGCTTATAACAAAAAGACTGAAGAGGTTTGGCTTTTTTGGAAAGGTTACTTGGAGATCGTCTCTCTAAAACAGACCACAAAGCACTGCATTACATTGGGTTTATCAACACAAACACTTTATACTGTAGAGCCTGATTGTGGAGGGATGACTGTTGTTTTGCAGGACCGGGCCACCTTATAGTCATTGCATTGACTATGAACATCTCTGAAAACCAAATTATTGGGGAGTCACATGTGAGGCCATGTCATCAAAAGCTAGCGTATGGGTCACACCAACAGACTTCCATCAGAGAGGCAGAAAAAGCAACAAATCGAAGAGTGAGGAATGATCCTGAGCAGACTGCCGTGGCAGGAGCCGTGCAAATGCCCAGATACCCACAAACCACAACTTCTCAGTGTTGCTTATTTTTTGTTTGATAAATAAAGACATTGTAAAATCTGTCAAATGTTCATCTGAGTATGAGTTTACCAAATCGCTCACATCTGATAATAACCAGACATTCTGTTCTAGTGCAGTTTATTTTTAACATAACTCTTGAAAAGTGCCTATACAGAGTTGTACAAGTGCACTAGGGTCTGGGAAAAACAACAAAAAAAGAATATATATATGATTTAAGTATATATATATATATATGCATACATATGTATGTGTGTGTGTGTTTGTGTGTGAGTGCACCTCATATATAGGCACATTTCTAGTTTTGTTTACTTCCGTGCACCCCTTGAACCAGCATCATATTTTGCCCTGGCCTGCCCAAACATTTGCATACAACAGTAAAAGTGTGTTCACAAGCCATTAACAAAGAGGAATCTGCTCTACTCCTGCCTGCTCCTGTCTTGTTGAACTTAGCGCGGAATAAAGGCAAGTAAGCCCATGTTATGTTGGAGGGACTGAGGAGATTATCTGCCATTAAGGTTGGCAGGAGATCGCAGAAGCTCTTCTGCTGAGGGAAGCAAACAATCAGCCTTCGGGGAAAGTCTTCCAGCAGAAAAGTGATACATGTTTATTCGTAACTCCCTCTTCACATAGGTGCTCAGATTCATTATTTGTGTTTGTACTTCACTACTTTTGACAAGCCAAATTAATAAACACCATGACTAATATGACATGTTGGTGCTTATAAGCTACGGTTTTGTGAGCTGAGATGGTAAAAGAGGTGTGTCTTTGCCTGTGTGAGCTGCATGTGTAACACACAGATCATCGGTACGACGTGGTGAGTCCTGGCATCAGAACAAATTCCAGATAGATTTTCAGCTATATGTCGTCACCTGCCACCATCGTGAATCGCCTCCTCCTGGGTTTTTCGCAGTTATGGATGATTTGACTTCTGATGGAGTTCTCTTGTTTGACAGACTAAAAATATGCAAAGCATGTACAAGGCAATAAAAATGAGAAGGGCAGACAAAATGTCAGTTCAGGGCAAACAGTCACAGTGTCACTCAGAAATCTTCCTATCTCGACAGCAGAATACACATGGAGACACAGACTGAATGAGAAGGCGAGTCTGTCTGATTTGGTGCCAACACCAGCTGTGAACAGACAGCATGACGAGGGGGAAAAGCAACGAGGGAAAGCACAAGGCGCACTTCAAAGCATAGTGTGTATTAAATACTGTTGCTTAGGTCCAATCGTAGGAGACAAAGCTGCATTTAGAAAAAAGCTAACAATCAGTAATCATTGAGCTAAAGGGCTCCTAATGCAGCCAAATCACTTTGAACATGTGGAGAGACTGAAAGACTCTTCTTTCCCTTCCCTCCTTCAGCTCACCTTCACCTCAGAGTGATTGACAGCTCAGGGGCTTACTAACTAAAAACAACCTCATCTTTGTGCTTTCCGACAGAAGAAAAGCAGCCACTGCTTAAGCCACAACGTTCTGCACATCCTCCAGAGGACTTCTCTCTACTTTTACTTTCTCCTCTGTCTTGCCCTCGCAGGTCCTCGGTGCCCCGTCCGCCATCTGCCGTTACCTTGACGACAACAGCTGCTCTGCTCTCATCATCCTGGGCTTCGTGATGATGTCCCCGCTCGTGGTGTTGGCGGCGGCGGTGTTTTGCGTGCTGCTCAGGAGGTTTCGGCTCCTGCTTTGCATTCAGCCGCTCACGCGTGCCTGGTACCGAGGGAGGCTGCTGGACTGGCTGGGCAACCTTCACGCTTGGGTCTGATCCACATGGAAAGGATCAGAGTTCACGCCGGGGTTTTTTCAGAAATATGTATCTGTGTAGAATCAGTCAGTGAAGCGGAGGGTGGAAAAATCATAAGAATCTCTTTCTAAATATCTTAGAAAAGCAGTCAAAGCATTCAGCATCTGTGTTTTTGCCTTGAAAGCACCTGTGAAATAAACTTCCAAATTATTGTTTACACTATAAAAAACGTTGAGTTAAATTAACTTGTTAGAATTATTCTAATTTTTGTTGCTGCTCTGTCTGTTTGATAGATTTTCTTGATAAAGCTCTATTGTCTTTACTGTGATTTTACATTTTTTCCCCAATACCACAATCCTATTTAAAAAAAAACAAGAGAGGAAAAAATACTTTTGTGTCATGTTTTCTCAATGTTGTACATAGGGGCAGTTTACATTTAGGACTTCATACTAAGCTAAGTATGTACTCTGTTTTGGACTTTCTTGTATCACTGTCTTGTCAAATGATTAATCAAAAACAAAATTTGTTGTTGTTGTTGATATCAACATTTTTATTTCAAACTTTTGGTATAATTTTGTCAATTCTTATCACAGGTTGGGTAAATTTGTGGTATGTGTTATATATGCATGTATGCAAATGTAATGTCTTACCCAGACTTATCATAATGCCAGTTGTTTTTTTAAAACAAGAAGAAAATGTAAAGACATTAGATTAACAAAATACATTTTCTGATGTTTTTCCTCGTCACAGCAGTCACAGAGCTTTGGCCAGATGTGTAAACATAATACAACAGACATATATAGCAAGAAACACATAAAATTCCAGGTGAAGTTATATTTAATACTCACTTAAAAATAAATTGTGCCAGCATCTATTTCCACTTTCCTGTTACTTCATATCACCTGAATGACTGACTCTCTTACAGTTACCGACTTGGCTTTGTATCAACAAACATTATTTATCTAATGTGGAGTCAAAGCCAGAAAAAGAGCGGGAAGCAGACTTTACCAAAAAAAAGTTTGTTTTTAGAAGCCATGTTGTAATGCACCTTGCTTACTGGATTTATTTTCTTTTTTCCATCAACTCCAGTTCTGATTAACCATTGTGTCCTGCAACACTTAAATAAAACTGTTATCTCCATTGTAAAATTGGTTCAACAGAAAATACTCAGAGGATATAACTTCATTTTAACCTTGTTGTGAGATGAAATAATCTTTCTAATCTTAAATAAATGGAGTTTGGAGTTAAAAGGTTTGATGATTCCTGTTTTTAATTTGAATTAATAAAATTACTTTAAGTAAAATAGTGGTTTTGCTAACCAACTTTGCCAACCAGGGGTGTCAAAATCCAGTCCTCATGGGATACTGTCCTGCAACTTTTAGATGGAGCCATTCTCCACCATTCAAATGGCTGATTTCCCTCGTCCACATGCCATTCAGCTCTGCATAGGCTTGCTGATCATCCATTTATGTGGAGAAGAAAAGTTGCAGGATGGCGGCTCCACAGGACTTAACCTCGACACCCCTCAGTTAGACAGGCAATAAAACATTTTCCGGGCACCATATTTGTGTGTAATTCCCTTGTTTGTGTCAATCCCATTACTGATCTAATTTCTCTCTCTTTTTCTCACAATTATGAATCTCTGACTATGCAAACTAAAAGTGTTCAATCATTAAAACAACTAATTGTGGAACTGATTGAGATTCCTTATTTTGCACAGCTTTATTTCAGTCAGTGAAACATCATGACCTGACCTTGCAAAACAGACGATTTTTCTCAGGCTCTTTTGTGTTGTGACCTCTTTCTGAAAGACTCTGATGACATAACATCTACGGCTGACTCCTTCTTTCAAGCCCACATGCAAGGCACCCAGTTTAACACAGTAAAAGCTTGTCATGACCTCAAGAAAAACAGAGTAAATGTCATAAAAAATTACTTTTGTCACACTGCTCTCATCTTTAACTGAATAAATCAGCAAATGCCAGTAAAACTGGGCCCCTCATTAGTAGCGGCCCTTTATGTCTTGAAGCTGCCTTTAGTTTACTAATACAGTTCAGCACAGTTAATGTTGACAGATAAGTTATCACTGTGGTGCAGAAGGCTGTGTTGACTTGTGGTTGCTTTCCATGTCAGACAGCAAGACATTTTTTCATCTTGCCTGGTAGATAACTGTTCTCCTGATAACGACATCAAAACAGGAAGTCACAACCAAGGGAAGATTCCCAGTGTCTTGTTAATCACTTTAATGGTACAGTTGTATGGTGATGGGGCGCTCGGGTGAAAATTCCATGATAAACTGTCTAACGTCCAGATGGTTTGCCATGATTTGATGGATTATGTGGTTATTGGATTATCTCCAGAAGCTTTTCATCTATTCAGTGAAACATCTCAATGTAGTATAAAAACTCTGGAACTCCCTCCCCACCGATCTGTGTACCCCAGACTCATTCTCTCACTACAAAACTGGACTCAAAACATTTGTTTGGACAATCTCATCCCACCTCCTTCTCGCGTTATCCCGCTGTTCCTTGGTTTCATACCTGTAATCTTCTGTATTTTACTATTGTCTTAATGTTTTTATGTGCTCTTAATGTCTGTGTACAGTGACCTTGGGTGTTCTGATGAGGCATTTTTAAATAAGATGTGTTATTATTATAACAGTAAATACATAATGTGTTCACACAGCTTTAGCTCCACTTTAAGTCTTGTGCTCGTGAAATGTGATGGTACTAAAGATAAGTTCTAATCACAGAAATGAGGATAAATCATCTTAATGAACGTTGGAAATGGCGGTCCATCAGAGAGAGTGTGTATCTTATGTAGACTATGTGGAACCACAAAGCTGAGATGTGATGTAACTAAAATCATGAGAAAACTGGGCCACTGTCTCCATTTGGTGAAGCCACCACAGTGTATTGCAGGAAGCAGGGGAAATAGGTGAAAAAAAACTGTGTTGTAAAATAAACCTAAAAAACCAGACTGTTGTATTGCAGTAAATCTTCATTATGTTTTCTTTGCACTGGGCGCTGCTATAGTTTGGGTGGGTGGGATGTTTTTATTGTCTGGTTCTGTACAACGTATTTCAAAAGAAACAATAGCTTTCAGTTTTAAGGGTCATTGCTATTTATTTTCATGTGAATAGTCTGGACCTAAAAGCCCCTTTCATACACTGTTCAGCAATTTCAGGAAAATGAGTTTGAGGATAATCAAATAATCCAAAGCATGATGAAATCCATGAGGCTGTGAGGGTCACAAAGAGAAATCTTACAAATCTATCAACTAGAAGAACATGATGACATATTTTCATGCTCATGGTTTGCTGTCACATGCATTGTTTTCCCCCACAGAAAACAACTCATAAATGTTGCGATATTTCAATCCTGAACTGTGTCGATACGTTTTGAATACATGGACAGGGGTACCTATTATTTTTCTTTTAGGAACCGCCTAAAACAATTCTTCCACAACCTGTAAAAAGTTTATCTAATCAAATTTTCCTTTTTTTTAAGCTGTTCTTGTTCTAGCATATTAGCTGGGCTACCCCTGTGCTAACATGGAAACTGGAACTAAATTCTAAATCCACCAGACTGGAAATCACATACTGCATCTCAAATTCATTTTTATTAGCCCAAATCTCACCAGTAATAATGGGAAGAAACATATGCAGTAACAAAGAATACAGAGTGGTGACTTTGCTTGGCCAGCAATGTTCTAATTTCTTGCTTGATACAACAAACAGAAAAACAGTCTTTCAGTAAAGCACATGCAAATGATTTTTGATGATTAAATGTGCAGGCACCAGCAGACAGACCAAATGTTTCCAAATACAAACAATTTTGAGCTGCACACATATTTCTGACTCCGCCCCCGAGTTGCAAGAGAAACCCAAAACAATTAGACGTACATCTACAAGGCTTTGTATCATGCTAAGACAAAATAAACAAAGTGGGGATATGAAACCCGTTATGAAAAGGCACTCTGATGCCCATTTGTTGCATAATGCACCTCAGAATTTAAGCATTGTTAATGATAGCAATGCTAATGATATAATCATTTCTATTATAATCTTGAGAAGTGGAAATATAAATAGTGGTACTCCAAGCAGAACTAATTGAGGGAGGTCATCAAAGAAAAAGAGAATGAAGTTATAAACCCTTTTCTGGCTACAAAAATCACATAAAAGCTACTGGATACAAACAATATGCTTCCCAAACTTAAGAAAATACAGATACAGGTTCAACAAATTAAAAAAATACTTAATATGATTGTACAAAAGGAGCTGGAGTTCCTGTGTTATAAAGTAGCTGTTAACGCATCCATTTAAAAGGTGTATGAGTCTTTTTTCCTCCTCTTTTTTTACTAAGGTTAAGTGGAGGACAGTGTGACTGAAATGACTGAAGCAAAAAACAATCTTACATCTTTTCAGAGCCAGGTCCCATTTCCTCCTCTTCACATGGCATCAAACTCATTCCCATATCATCCGCCTGCATGAAAATAAAGAGGCCATTCTCTCGTCATCATGTTTTCCTGAAATTCTTTCTCAATAATCTTTTTACTTAAACACTACATCAAACTAAATCATCATCACCTCTAGAAACAGAAAGCAGAAGGAAAATCATGCTGTTTTGCTCACCGGTTCAGCGACTGAAGGGTAAGATCTAATACAGAATGGACACTGTGCACCTAATGTGTCTCTGTGGTAGCAGGTGTTTGCTGGATGGGTGTTTAATGAGTTAATAAGCCTTCCTTGTTCAGCACAGTGAGTCTGTCATTGTAACTTGCACCATGTATTCAGTAAATCAGGACTGTGTGTTACGACTGTCCCCTCTGTGTCTCTGTTGTTGCCAGGGGTGGCAAAGCAAATAAGTGCGGTGTTAGATGTTCTCTGGCACAAATAAGCAAACAGATTCCACTTTTTCCAGCACATCACGCAGTGACCAACTGCTGGTGATAAGGCCCAAGAATACAGAGGAGCAATTACCAATGAGCAAGGAGGTACAGTGCCTACACCAAGATATCAAATGAAGGCGGAGTGGGGGTGTGGAGAGATGAAGGCATTTAATTAGTGTAATGAGTCTTTTCTTATATAGGCTTCATTTAAACACACTAATCCAATTATCCTCTGCTTCATAAGAGGTATGAAAACATCCAAGACTAAGGATTAAAAGTAGAAGGTGGTATAAAGAGCTGGCACTCTCAATATTGAAACCTAACTGTCACCAAACAGGGACCAACTGAGTTACCCACAAGCAACTTCAAGCAGCAAATCCTATGGTACAGAGATAAAACTAAATCCTTAAGTACATCAATAAATTTAACAACAGGGATAAAACATTGCGACACCTAACAGCTAAAAAAGGTAAATATAAATCAGCTGTCAAGAGATTTTCTGCCAGGTTAAGATAAGCACATGAAGAGAAGAAAACAGAAAGGTTTTCTATAAACAAACTACACTCAGCCGCGGATTTGAAAGGTCTCTTTACTCATTTCGAATAAGATTACCTCCTCCGTTACTGTGCTGAACGGAAGATGCATTGCTATGGTTTCTTGCCAATGAAAGTTAAGAAAAGTTGAAGTTTTAAAGCAGCTGCATGAGTGCCAACCAGTCAAATCCCATTTAACCAAATCAATTCAGACAGAAAGGCGGGTGCTGCCTGTCATTCAACTTTAGCCACTGCTGTGAGTAATAATCATGTCCTGATCCATGTCATACTGCACAAGCATCTTTCTTTTTGGTCTTGATTATATAACATCAGAATTTTTCCTCAGAAAATAAATTAAATGAAATATCTTTGTTGAAAACATTGTTTGATTTAAAAACGTTTGGTCTCAATAAAGTCTAACATCCTCGTTCATTCACTTGTCAGACGTATGCATCATCCTCAAGCTGCAAGATGTTTATTAATGATGTGATGCCAGATGTACTGTGACGCTGAATCAAGCGTATTTATAAAGAAGATTTAAGGAAACTGCCATAAACCAAAGTGCTATACATTAAAAAGTCAAGGAAAAAAAAAATGTCATGAATATCACAAGACAAAATCGTTAAAAAAGCAAAATGACCAAAACCAATAAAAAAGAATAGTGACAATCAATTTAGATGTAATAATAAGAAACAAAACATTGAATAAATGTGATTTAAAGATGACTTTTAAAAACAGGCAGAGGCTGAGCTTGATTTGCACCAACACACTAATTAAAATGAATTATGATTAAAAAGATTTAACTTCAAAGCTTTTTTTGTACAGTTTATTATCACTGAGTATTTGTTTACATCTAGAAGTATTTAATATCTTCTAATATAAATCCCTTATGCTGTTTTAGATAATGTTCCAGGCCACCCAAATCCTGTGCAATAATTTCATTTTTGGACTGGGTCTTAAGATCACCTCAGTGCTAGTTTGTTATGCTAGTGCACAGAGCATCTTTGGAAATGTAGTACGATGTATGTGTGGCGCAAGGAAAATGTGCTCCTGCAGGACTTCATATAACCTGAACATGTACTTGATGAAGTTCTTAATTTGCTATTATATTTCACTCAGTTCAGCCTGAACAGAAAAATTTACACGTTTAGTGTATGCATGCATGCATGCGTGCACTTTGTATTCAATTCAGTGATAATGATCAGCCTTGTGAGCTGCAATATTTGGTGCAGTTGTCCAGCCACTCTCTGTTTTATCAGTCTTTCATGAACTATTGACCCCTTCAGATTCCATCGATAGGCGTGGATTGATAAATAAATCTTGATCGATACTGTATCTGCTGTGGTTACTCAGATAATTTAGAGAAAATCCTCATTCTATATTGCAGATCTGCTACCAAAAAACAGCAAAAAGAGAAAAAGCCCCAATGATCACATGTCTTTAATTACTTGTGCACCTAATCTCAGTGAATATGAGTTTGCATTTTCTGTGGCTGCTTCATAATATCTTGTTTTGTCAGGAGAATGTTCACAGCACAAAGGACAAAAGGAAATGTGTTTAAAGCGGCTTCAGCTCTGACAAGTGTAAACAGAGCAAACATTAAACAGTGAGTCCATAGTGGGATGAAATTAACTTCGATTACACGCCTGTTTGGTTCCAGTGCAGAAATAACTTGCTCCGCCTGTCGCACTGTGTCCTACTATATAGGAAGTAATTACTGAAGGTAATGAATTAAGCTCCTTTTGTTGAGGAAATGCAGATCAAAGGCTGAGGTGCAAAAAAAATTGTCAAAATTTTAGGAAAAACAGAAGAAATCAGAAAAATGCAGAGCTCCCATTGGATTTTATTTAGTCCTTGTTTCCTTTCCTCTTATAAATTACCGTATACTTTGATGTATTTGAATTACTCTTTAACCAGTATGTTTGAACTGTTGAAAAGGGAGGACACTGACTTGTTACCAGAGGTCACAAGCTCAAAATATGAAGAATCACTAAATCTGCTTTTTATTTCCAAGAACCTTTTTAAAAATGGATTTTATAGAAAGGTATACTGCAGACGGCAGATTTGGAGCCCTCTACCAAAGGCTAATTGGGCGTCAGTCTTGCCTCCTCTCTCTTTTCTGAGCTTTCTCCAGCCAATAAAAGTATTTTGCTCTTTGTTCTCAATAGCGCCCTCTTGGATTTCTGAAACGATAGCATGTTCAAAATGGCCAGTGTGTTGATATCCAGTTGCTGTGTGATGTGATACTTGAAGCCATAAAGCAAAGCAGCTGTCAGGTAATGCTCTGAGGCTGGGGGAAAAAGTATTGTGAAGTGTATTTTCTCAGTTTTAGGATGCTGCAGGAAAATGACAGCCCTGAATGAGCATAATAAACATTTATGTGCCATCTAAACACATTAGAGCAGTTTCAAGGCTGGTAAGTTGTCATGATTCTCACACAGCTACAGCTGCTATGACAGCGGTTTTCCTGGAGCTATCAAAGCTTGTGACAAAAGATGTTCTCCTGGAAGATGGAAAAAAAGCTAATTTATGCTCTGCATTTTGTTTTTTGTTTTTTTGGGGGGGGTGGAAGCTGTCTTATAAAGATTAGATGAAGCCAAATTGAAAAAGGATGCTGAATATTAATGTCAACACATTAAAACCAAACACTGGTCTTGTCAAAGCACGAAATGTTGTGACATTGAGACATCAACAAGCTCTCAAGCTGCTACCTCTGGATTTCTGCCTCGAGCTTCAATAAAACAAATGACTGATTTTATTTCAGTTTCTTAAAGTGCTCAAAATGACGGACTCACTCTTTACAGCATAATCAGTAGCACTTCATTATAATCCCCAACAGACTGATTACACAGGGGACAAGCATCAGCTGTTTCGAAATGGTGGCAAGAGGAGGGTTTCATCACCAACAGGCATGGAAAGCTCTGCAACTGTCTTTTATTTCAAGCAGGGCTGCAGAGAATAACCACTGATTCAACCAGGAAAACAGCAGCGAGGTCACACACCATATTTCATGTGTCTTCGCTCCAGGTGCACAAATGCATGGAGCAAGAACCGGCAAAGAAGAAATATGCTGCTGCAGATTGTGACCTGCTGTGACCTGAGACCAATCAGTTAATCAGAGTTTCTCCGTGACACATTGGTGACTTGTGTCTGAGTGTTGGACATGGAAATCAGTGCCGTTAGGGGTCTGAACAGCATGCTGGCTGATGTGCTAAAGAGGCATGTTTGTTTAGATGAATATCTAAACCCATCTGATGGATTTTAATTCAGCGGAAAATGAAACCGCTGACAGCCGTGTCAAGCGATTATCTTTTAGTGCTCATCTGGGGAACAAGTATGAAGGATTTAGAAAAAATATCATGGCTGCTTCTGCTTGTGTCCTTTTGTTTGATTTCTTTTTCATTTTGTTATTTTTCCTATGAATCACTTTACATGGAAATAACTGTCAAATTTACTTCATAATGAGAATCTTAATGTGTACTTTATTCCAGATCAAGATTAAAAGTGAGCTGACTTTAAACTAACAAATTCAGGGGACTGTGCACATACACATACATAGTTTTAATCACCTCAAATTATGTCTGACCCCTTAAAAGATTTCATGTTATATTATGTTACTTCTGCAGTGCACCTCAGCTGTGTCTGCAATGTCACGTATTTGTTCCTCAGCTGTTATAAAAAAATCTAGGAGGAGCTGGTCCACCAAGCCCAGATTGGTTGAGTCAGACTGTAGCTCTGATTATAGACTGCAGCCTTGGGATGACACAGCTGTCAGCCGTAACTATGCCGGCGGTTTGGCTGTTAAAATAATGGCTGTGACAAATTTAATTTAGTAGGTGCAACACTAACAACATACAGCAGTTGTGTGTCCTGCAGTGATGCTTATGTTGGTTGAAAGTTGTATTAAAATGCTGTATACAAAGCCCGGTCTTATGGGCAGTTGTGTCATTACGTGTCTTTAAATTTCTTTGTTTGGTTTCTGTATAATGTGTAATTAAATGAATACTCATCCAATGTCTAAGTGGAGGAAGCAAGGTGGCCATTCTCTGTCCAGATGATCTGTAGCTCATGTCGCTTTGTTTGTTCGATTTGTTAATGTCACAGCAGGTCGTCCAAGACCAGAAGCTTTGCTGTTTAGATCCTGCTTTCCCAGCCACATGCCGACGTGTCCTTGGGCAAGACATGTTACCCTCATTGCCTCCAGTGGAGACATTGCCCGTGTACTGTACGACGCTTTAGAGCAGTGGTTTCCAAACTGTGGGTCGGGACCCACATGTGGGTTGCGAGATCATTTCAGGGGGCCGCCACATTATTGTGAAAAACCTATAGGCCTACCCAACCTATATTTATAGAAATAAAATTGGGATTTTTATCACGGCTTTCAAAATGAAACTATTAACAAAGAGATAAATCTAAATTTAACACCTTAATTCTTTAACATTAATTAATTAATGCATAAATCCACGTTAATCTTCCTTATATATGACGACAGACCATTTTCAAGCCTTATATTTAGAGGATCCTGCAGGATGACCCATCTGATATATAATTAATAATTGTCATCAAAGAAGGGAGGTTCACATTAACACCTATTATACAATTTGGGGCCGTGGCTTAAAAGGTTTGAGAACCAGTGCTTAAGAGAATAGTGTCTTCTAAATAAATGAGGAATGGACAATATTGCAGGGGAACGTAGGCACATTTGTTTGTCATTCTACAGAAGTATAGTCCTTACAAGTCACACCGCAACTTTAATAGTTGGTAAATCAGGCTTTCCAACTGGTTTTATTATAGAGAAAAAGTCAACGACAGAGAAAAAAAAAAACTCTTTGTTCTACCTGTTTGCACAATGATTGCTAAAAAAAAATTCATGAACAATGAAAATATATTCGTGTCTCCAAGTTTCAAAAGAAGTATTTCAGGGCTTTGTTAAAATTAGAATGAAGAAATGCTCTGGCATCCAAAACCTTTCAGAGAAAATCACACCAATCCAATTTCATACATACGGACATTCAGTCAAGGGCTCTTCACAACAGGTTAAAGCTCTGTGACTCGTCACTTTGTTGTTGTATTTCTGCATCAGTAACCGACATGTCAACTCACCTGCAGCAATGTCAGACAGAAAAGCTGAAAACACTCAGCAGTGCACATTCATTAAGATTTTAATAAAACCTTTCAGTCAACCAGAAAAACTCTGCTTATATATTAACAAAGACAAATAACATTTGGTCCCCTGCTTAATATTTTCTATTTTTGTTTACCAACACACTTTCTTCTAAATATTAGTGTTAAAGTGTTTTGTTTGACATTAAATGAAACATTTATTTTTTTTTCACATTGGATTTAACTAAGCAAACAGGTATGAGCCTCGAAATAGATAATTACTGCATGGGCAGTAAACTTTAAGCTGGCACCAAGTTATTCCACCCCCAACTGACCGTATTATCATAGTATCGTCTCATTTCGTAACCACATTGAAAAACACATCCTGTGGTCAGATGTTGCTCTGTTAAAGAAGAATCAAATCATTGGCATGCATTAAGTAGAGAATATATCAAAGACAATTTGGGTTAAGTTTAGGGTTTAGTCCAAAGCATTATTACAAACTGGATGGATTGTAGAGTACCATACTCACCAACGAACATCTGTGGTTAGAAAAAAAACCTGAGTTTTATTGGTAATAACTTAAGCGTTTGAAGAAAAACTGTTATATTCCAAGATGGCAATGCCAGGATTTGATCTCAGATGGTCAAAGAAAGGTTAAGGCACCATGTGACATTGTTTTCACACATGGATTGGTCTCCATTCAGGATCTTTGGGATGTGGAGGAGAAGGGTTTGTGCAGGACTCTCCCACCATCAATGCAAGATCTTTGCGGAACTATGAATTCAACACTAGATTGAAATAAACCTTGTGACATTGTAGGTGGCCAAATTAAATATTAGACCCTTTGTGACCCTTTTTCTTTGGTGTTAAAGTACCATCATAGTGAAAGTTACATGCTGTTTCCAATAGTGGTTGCATTCTGCGTTCATGTCTACACATCTGTGGGGAGCCATTATAGTCATCTGGATTCAGGAAGTATCTTGTTTTATAGCTTTGGACAACTAGAGTTAGATTTTTACTCTTAATCATCTGTTCAGTTTGGAGTTTACAATAAATCACCTCTCCTGAGTCCCTGAATTATGCCCTCATTCTCTGAATGGACATTTGGGTGGACTGTCTTCACACAGTTAACACAATCACTTTTGTTTTTTCTGATTGTGAAACTAAAGTAAAATACTCAGCTGTCATCAGTCATCCCATTTTTTGTGAAAAAAAGATAATTAAACGTAACAAGCTGAAATGCTGAAATGTAGTATTGTACAATTTTTGTATTGGGGTTGATTAGATTTTCTTTGGCCTTCAACCAGAAAGCAGGGGAAAACATCATAACCTGGTTTTATTCAACAAAGATTAAATCAGAGTTTCGATGTGTGCAGGTTCAGGTTTCATGTCTTTAAGTATGATGAATGAGCAATTTGAAATAGTTCAGATTAAGGTTAATTTTCAGGTTCATTTTGAGGGAGATTAAATTTTTCCTGAGAACAGACTTCATCCTGTTTTGAAATGTGCCTTCAGGCTGTCTATTTGGGAAAACTTAAGACTTTGGGCTTTCTAACATTGCTAAACAGAAAACATTGTAATGCTGATTTTAAACATCTCGTGGACTTTTACATTTAAACTGAAGTTTTGTTACATGTGTCTCCTTTCTTCTTCTTTTCAGAAGTGATAAGTATTATCATCATGTGACCTTCCTCACTCTTCTTTAAAACTGACTACTCCATATTGTGTAAATGACTGAAGACAAGTGCTTTGCCATGAAAAGCACATTCAAGCCACTTTCACACTGAAATTAGCGCGTCGACGCGGGTTTCTCAAAGCTGAGTTAACCCGCAATCAATCAGCATTTTGCTCCTTTCACATCGACAAAAAAACGCGCGTCTGATCCTTTGCTGGCAGCAGCGTTGCTCACAGACGTGAGTCTGGTGATGCAATCACGCTGCATTCACATTAACGATGTTACCCAGCGCAACAGAAATCTAGGCAAGTAAACAATATTTGTTGCCATTTTTCTGACTTGTGTAGTCTATTTTTAAGTTAAAGTTTTGTTTAAATAAAGTAAACAATGTAGAGCGAGTCAGACAGGAGTTAATGTGATTTCTTGTTTTGCACTTTAGTCCATCCACACAACTCAGCGGGTGGCGGCCGATTTTCCCACAGAATGTAGGCTCCTGAATGCTCGAAGCAGAGATGTCTTGTTACCTTTGCATGAGAAGCAACTGGCAAGATGTCATGTTGTGGACTCGTACCGCCCAAAGTCATCCGTAAATTAGCGGGTCAACCCGGGTCTGGCGTTCACACCGCGTGCCCATCAGAGCCGAGCCATTTAAAGCCGATTTTAACCCGCTTGCCGAGTCGATGGACGCGGGTCGACGCGGGTCGCTGAGCCATTCACATTGTTACCAAAAGCCGATTATACGCGGGTTTAAACAGGTTTTTTGACCAGTGTGAAAGGGGTAATAGAATCATATTCACATTCATACTCTGCCCCTACAAGTGTCAGGATGATACATATTTCCGTTTAGTTTAGTTAGAAACGTAGGCCTATGTATGATTTTTGGATTATCCTAATTTTTATGATAAGACATATTTCATTACATATGATTTAGACATAAAAATAATCTTAAATTGAAAACGGACACCACCAAATCAGGCACGGCGCCAGGATTTCTTTTCTTCTGGTGCTAATGAGGGGCTTGACCAACGGGCGGGGGTGCTAAGAAAATAACTGATTTCATAACTAAGGTTAGGCCTACTTGCTTTTTTTTTCAATAAAAGCCGCTAAGATACAAAGCAATTTAACTGAATTGGCCAAAGAATATTCAGCAAAATAACCAAGCGAACAACGTATTCACGTGGAAAGGTGCGAGATTCAGCACCGGATAGCGACCATGTGATAAACAAGCAATACA
>JAVQJG010101268.1:0-23375 GCA_036024015.1 Craterocephalus amniculus
TTTTTCTATAAAATTTACACCTATCTGTAGCAACTTATACATAATGAAAATCCTTTCCTCTCTAATTAAAGTTCTATGGTTAGTTCTGGTCCTTGTTTCACTCATGAAGACATTCATGATTTTGACAAAATACAAAAAATAAAAGTCACACATCAAAATATCCTAAATGTTTATTTAAGAATTTTAATGTATGTTGAGTTTAAAAATTGTTTTGGTGATCTATATTCACTATGTAATTATCTATTTCTGTCACTTTTATCATGATTATTATCGTAATTCCACCACAGACATGACTGCGCATCATATTTATTTCTCCAGTTGGTAAAACTTGTCGGTTGTGCATTTTCTACTATTTAACCTTGTCATCTACTTAAAAACCTGAACAGTTAAATGAAGGGGACATGGTCTCCATGAGGATTTTGCAGTGACGGCGGTAGCCTGATAAGTGCATCTTTTTTGACCCTGTCTGTTTATTGACCGTACCATCAGGAAGTGGTCGTGCTTTGTCATCAGGTCAGCAGGCTCATAACTCACTGCCTCTGTCTGGATACCAGGCTACACACAGAAAATTAAAATGATTCTGCAATGAAGCAATTTGGAGTGATGTCCTAGCCCAGGTCACCTTGAGTTTGTTCCAGAGAGCCAGTGCCACAGTGAATTTATGCATCACTTGGAAACTGCTCTACCCACAAACTGTATTAGTATTTTAATCACTGATGTTATTTGGCACTTTATTTGTGAGGAATCTTATTGAATATATGAAGGGGGGGGGGGGTGGCTTCTACTTCAGTTTGAGAATGTTTTGCAATTTTACAGATATTCATTAATTGTGCAGTCCACAAATTTTGACTAGAGATAATCTAGAAGATGAAAAACTTATGTAGCTGCCCACACTCCTCAGAATCATATTGGCTGACTTCATAGTCTACTGTCATTATTTGAAAATAGAAGTATTCTTCATATGATACATCAGACTAACATAAAATTACCACTGCGACTAATTTCTGTTCGTTTTTTTCTCTGTGAAAACATTTGGAGATTGTTTTCGTTTAAGACTCCTGGCAGGACAAAAACAAACATTTTGAAATTGCCACCCAGGCCTCTAGGAAGCTGTTTTATTCAACATTGCTCAAATATGGGTGGAACAAGCCATCTTCTGACCCTCGCTCCACTTTGCAATTCTTCAGTAATTTTATTAACGCTAACTCTGTCTCCTCCATGGTCTGGTTTGATGTCGGAGTTGATGAACCTCTGGTGTTACATTTCTTTATCAAGCAGCATCTCTGTGCGTCTAAATTTAAACTCACACACAGCATACTCTGTATGCCTGTCACAGGGAGTATTTGATGCATGTTTTTTATTACCTCTGTAGAATGACACTGGTCCCACGTCCTTTGGCATTTCACATGGAGCTCAAGCAGCCAAAAACAACTTTAGCTTAGGTGGCGATTACAGCAGGAACACAGTGAGGCACACAGGACGGACACACGTCATTGAATAGAAAAGAAATTCCTTCAAATCATATCTTTTGGTACATTTGTAAAATGTGAAATCTCTCTTGCAGCCCAAGGTGTTTGTAGTAATGAGTGAAGTCATGTTATCAAGAGTTTCTTTTAGGATAATCATAAACTTTTATTATTGAGAAAGGTTCAGATGAGTTTGATTCCAATCAAAATGTTAAACAGATTCATACTTGTATTTTTTTTATTTTATTTTAATAATTCATATGAATAAAGATAACCAAGGTTTTTATTGAAAGCAAGCATTCACCTTGAAAATACTTACACTCCTGTGTCTGCCCACTTTTTAACAAAGTCCACCAAATCAATGGTATATTTTTTTTATCACACAAAGCCTCTGTCAGATAAAAAAAAACTCTTGGGTCTCAGTATTTTTTTAACGTGACGCTGCAGGTTATTGTAGGTCTTAGGACAGGACCGTGTGATGCAGGAGGTTTCGTGGAAAATCCATCGCTGCTTCATGACAGTAACTTCTACACAGCGATCTCTCGTAAACAGGCTCATTCTGTCATTATGTGTCATTGCAAAGATGCATGCAGTGTCCCTACTAGGTGGTGAGGTGCATTGGTGGGAGTCTCTTTGCTGAGCTAAGACCCTGTTTACCTTCCTATTACCGCCCGCTTCTCTGACCCGCTGACAGCTGCAGATGAAGAGATAGGAGCCTGGAGCTCTGAGCCGGACAGGTGAGAGAGGAGGAGTCAGAAGCACTGAGTCAGCAGCAACAGCCTTGGGACAAAGAGATGGCAAGCTGTTAGTCATCTGTCTGTTCACTTTAAGGACTTTTCAATATGCTACGTAAAGGACCGTAACCATGGCTAGACGTTTACGAGATCCCTTTGATTCCAAATCTTCACAGACACATTTTGAAAGCTGGCACGAATCAGATGAAAATTGACTCAAGTCTCCTCCCTCCCTTTTAGGAGATCACCCCTTTGCTCTAGAGTTACACAGGATTTCCCCTTTGGAGAGTTCTGTTGTGTGGTCCATTTATGGGGCAGGGGGCAAGCTACGCCCCACTCCTCACCCAGTGTTGATGAATGGGCTCTTTGTGGGCCTGTGGAAACAAGCTGAATCCCTCCATCTACCTCCATATGGCAAGGCCTATAGATCTCCTGTAGCCTGAGGCCACAGCAAACATCTGCCTCTTCCAGGGCACACTTGAGCGGGGGGCTCCTCATACTTTTGAGACACCAACTGGACAGCATACGTATTTCTTTTGGTCGTTCACCTTTTCTTTTTTATATTAGTGCTCCATCAAAGCCAAGCTAAACTGACATATGACCGCAATAGTGCTTTGTCGCTGTTGGATGTGTCAGACTTGGCAGGTTGAGCATGTTTGACCCATAGCAGAGATGCGAGGAGTAAACAGGCAAACACCATGTCTCTGCAGGTTCATATTTAGCTTTTGGTCTTGCTGACAAAGTGAAATATCTTGCATGATGACTCTGTCATAATAGGCTCCTTCCCTGGGAAACTTTCAGCTTGGCTCTAATGACTTTTTGAAGTGAAATGACTCAACCGAACCATTTCATGCTTAAAAATCGGCCTGTTTTTCCCCTCAACTTTGCCATATTTTATTCTGAATAGTGTCAGTGTTCAACAGCAGACTTTGCCATTTGGAAACCATATGTCCGTTTTGTAAAGTGGTCACAAGTAGGACGGTGGATTCCTGTGGAACCAGAGCTCCACAGAGACTTGATTAAAAAGAGTGTTTTGTGCAAACGTTTATCCAGGCTCTCCACCCAATGAAGGGAGATAAAGGGACATTCCCATTGTGTGCAGAGCCCAATCTTCACCTGAATGTGACTGATGGGTAAACGCCTACCTGCATGAAGGTGTGATTGATGGCTAAGCTCAGGACAGTGCCCTTAGGTAGACCTACTGGTGGGTTGCTGTGGAGTTTGCCATGCATAAAGCAAACCTCCCAGTTTAAACCCATGTTTAAACTGAAATTCATCATCAGTGTTTTTTGTTTTTTTTTTGGTGAGAATCGGTCACTGCTGGAGAATCAGGGTTCATACGAGGTGCAAAAAGCCACCTGAAAAACTCATCATGAATGTGTCGCACTCCCTCATATTTTGTTTTGGAAATCCATTAAATTGGATTTATACCAAATATTTTCATCAATGACAGCCCAGATTTCCACATTATTTAAAAATGAGAGGTTAATCTCTCCATAATACACCTTCTCCCTTTTTTTTCCATTCAGAGGCTGAATCAGAAATCACATGTTTTATTTCAGATGGAGCAAAAAAGGATGAAATAGCACCCAGACTTATTTTTGCTTTTATTAAATGGTGAAATTCCAAATAACACAATTACTTTTATTAGGTTTAGTTTTAGGAATAAACAGTGCAATACGCAAAACTAGTCCTCCATCTCTCTTTCCTAATGTGCCCAAGATGTAGCCTTTTTCTTAAAGTGAGGCTGCGGTGAATCTCTGATCTGGATTTTTTTTCATATTATGCAACGTGGCAGAATAGCTGAGGTTTGTTGAAATAACAATAAAGCAAATGTTTTTCCAGTGCAGACAGACACTGCACTGATGGGGTGTCAGACTAATTTCCTCTTGTCTGAGAGTGGGAGGCAGCCTAATCGACATTCCAATCATAATCCAGCCATCTTTGAGCACTCAGAGGAAATATTCTTATGCCCCATTATCCCCCATTGTGTCTGATGATGGCTAACAGGCATAAAAATAACACACAAATTCACTTTACTCTTAGGAAAATTCTATCTCAGTCGCTGCACACACTTATCGTCCACACTGAGAGTTTGCTGGTGGGAGTGTTTGAGGTGTACCATCCTGCACTGCTAGGTTGTAAATTTGTGCTTAACTGTCTTCTGCACAGATGCGAGAACTGCGTGGAGATGCTGTTTGTGCGCGGTTCAGGCAACTGCGTGCAATGCAACACGCCTCTGAGGAAGAGCAACTTTCGTGTGCAGCTATTTGAGGATCCGACCGTAGATAAAGAGGTGGAGATCCGCAAGAAGGTGATGAAAATGTGAGTGAGGGGACACCATGAGGGTTAGGGGTGTGGCTGCATGTGTTTATGTGTCATGCCATGCCTCCTCCCACTTCTTAAGCGGCATTTGTCTTTCTCATTACACTGTTTGTTTTGTAGACAATGAGTGTCCCCAGGGAGGACTCAAATGGGAAGGCTCTTTCTCTGCCAGATTTTTACTTCGCTGCCCCTCCCTGTCCTCTTTCTCTCCCTCTTATCTGTTTTTTTTTAGTAGCCCCTTAATTGACATCTAAAGTGTGCCTATGAGGAAGTATGCAGACCTCATATTATAAAATGGTTGATTTAATGGATGCTATTAATGTCGGTGCATATTTGTTCTCATCAAATTTTGCTATTTACATCATCAATTATTTTCTCTCTCTGCAGTTATAACAAGAGAGATTTTGACTTCCCCAGCCTGAGAGAATATAATGATTATCTGGAAGAAGTGGAGGACATGGGTAGGTGCACCCATCTGAAAGCTTCATCCTTAAACAAGCTTTATGGCTTCTGCTCCAGTATGGGAAAGGACTTTAAGCTTGGGGTAGAGCTTTACATGGTCTCACCAGTCAGCCTTGATGTGGTTTTGATGTATCTCAAATGTATGTGCCTGAACTTTAAGATTTGCAAAATGTGATCATGCATAGTAAACCTTTTGATAATAAAAAACGTTTAATAGTGTTAAATCAATTTAAATATATTTAAATTAAATAAAATAGCATTAAATAATTTGATGCCTCTAATCCTTAATAAAAGTGCATTTAGCACTAAAGCCGTAAATTTGGACTATTTGTTTACTACACCCACAAAATTTTGTATTGAGATATATATCGTATAACAGGATTAAGAACAAAAAAATTGAGAAATGAAAATTGATTCATATTGTCCAGCTCTACTCATTCCACAGCATTACTGAAAATCCACATAATATGGGCCGTCTACTGTATTTAGCACAAATATATGAACATGTGAATAAACTCTATAGAAATTGTCTCAGACAGTCTTGTGAATAATATTTCAGATTTTGATATAGCTGTCCACTTGAAGATGCTGACATTGGTTGTTGTCTCCCTCATATAGTGTACAACCTTACAAACAACCTTGATGTGGAGAACACCAAGCTGAGAATGGAGCAGTACCAGAGAGAAAACCGAGACATCATCCAGAGGAATAAAGCAAAACTCGTATGAACTTTTGAGTGTTTTACCACGCATACATGACACTGAAACACATGAAAAACAGATGTCTTATGAATGCTGTTCTCCTTCAAGAATGGCTGAAGCCTAAGCTCGGCCTTGTGGTCACAGCTGGAGCTGGAGCATTTTTCAGCAACGTCTTGTTTCTGCTCCTCAGACGCGAGAGCAGGAAGAGCTGGAGGAGCTGCTGCTGCTGGAACAGCAGAGCAATGAGCAACGGCGACTGGAGGTGCTGCAGGAGGAGCAGAGGCAGCTGCAGGCCAAGAGGAAGAGCAAACAGGCTCTGCTGGATGAACTGGTGAGATGCACACATCTTGCATGTCCATAAGTAGTGAATAAAACAATCAAGATGATACAAAAAAACCTGTCACATTAAAACAGATATTCCATGCACACTTCAGCACACACACACTCAGCCCAAGGGTTCATTGTGGTGAGATCATTAAGAGCTTATTAGCAGTCATTGTGCTGCTGGCTGCATTGTTCTCATTCTGCGATTCCAAAGCCTATCGGCTTCATTGTGTTTAGCTGTGGGCTTTGGAAGTTATTGTTCCTGCGGAGCGGCCTGCTGAAGGACCATCACAGATAGCAGGCTAAGCTGTGTGTTTGTTTGTTTAAGGCACACAGCCTGTTGACTGTAGGCAGATGAGATCAGCTCTAACCCCCCCTCTGGGGAAACTATCCTGAGCTCTGACATCTGTAGTCCTGTGCCCTGAGAGCATTTGAAGGAATTCATGCTTTCCCTGTCCATGTGCGTTCGGGCCAGCTGAGCCGATGCCTCCCATGGGTGGACATGGTATCAGTACATTGTGAGGGTGTGGATAAAGCAGATTTTCCTGTAAGGTCTAACCTCAAAGCAGGTGTCTGTGTTCTCCCGTTCCCTCCTCATTTGCCAGATATGTTGCTAACTAATAATTGGGCTGCATGCTGCATTTGGACTCTAGATTCTTACTTATTGTTGAGTCACATGACATCAGAGCAGATTCACACACAGTTAATTATTTGTTCTCATTCTCGCATGTGCACTCGCAATATTCATCTACACTTACATTAGATTATAATACAGCCTGTTGATATCACAGGGGACGATGAACACAGCTAATTTTTATTTTTTCTCATGAAAGTTTGAAACTACATGCACTGATTTTCAATGATTTACCCCCAATTCACTTTACTTTTGAATTAATTGGAAGTGACAGCTGTCTTGTCTTGCATTACAACTAGAATGTATTAGCATGTGGAGCTATTTAATAACTTTTCTTGCACTGTTTATTGCTTGAGATAAAAACAAAAAACAGAACCTAAATGTTCTCCCACCATTACTGTCCATCCCAATTAAAATGTCCTAGCTTTTCGACTTTTTTTAAGCCTGTTCTTAGACGTCTGTGCTTGGCAACACTCCACTGAAGAAATTGAAACGTCTGACCTTGCATTTAATGGAGGTGAAGGCGGTACAGTGCACTTGAAGCGACCTCCCCTGCAGTGCCACAATTTTGTTAATATGGCTTGCTTCAGTTCTGAAGCAGCCTGCATGAAAGCACCATTTTCTGATGGTTATCTCGTTACAGTGATGAAGGTGGTTTCTGCTTGTGCTCTCCTGTGAGCTAAAGGTTCTTAATGAAGCCCTTTATTACATGTATCAAACCCTTGTAAAATCCTATATTCCTTGTGTTTCTCCAGGAACATTCTCGGCTTCCTGCCACCATCTTACTTGCCCAGCACAAGGCCCGCGCTGCCCAGCTGGAGACTGAAATAGAGCAACAGAAACAGACTGCAAAGCCTACCAGTATATTTTCTACTGGAATCCATATGGTAAGTATAACCCTGAAAGAATTATTGCTTGGAAGTCTTTTCACCGTGGATGTGTTTACACACTCGGGCTGAGCAGTAATTTTCACAGGATTTTTGTCAGAGAGAAGTAGGAAGTCTTACCATGGTGGTGCTACGTTCATCAAATCAAGGAAAATTCTTAAAACCTCTATTCATTGGATTGAATTCAGATCTTTTGTGACACTTCTGTGACAGCTGACTATTTATAAACTGAGGAAACAGACATTGCAGGGTCTTTTTTGGTGTTATTTTTTATTCTGTGTGTTGTAAATATAGTTTTATCATATGTCTGCTTCAAAGCGGAAAAGCTAATTTCTAAAGGTATATTTACTACAAAGCTATTAGCTTATTATTCATTTAATCTTTTTATTTTGGGGATGTGTAACTACTTTTTGAAGACCATTTGATCATTTGCTGTATATATTAATTGTTATTCCTCTAGCTGACAGCTCTAGCTGTTAGGGTACATGTAGCTGTTGTCGAAGCATGCATATTTTGTCATCATAAGTTCTTTTTTTATGCAATGACTATATTGACCATGACAGTTTATATTTACAACATTATCTAATGGTTGTGGAAGGGTTTGCTTCTATTTCTAACTTGTGACAAACTTCTGAGTGAGTGAATATATCAGGAACACTTACATTTAAACTTGCATACAAGCTCCTACATTTTCAGCTTTAAGTTGTCGAAAAAAGGTCATAATTGCATAATTGTATTTACCTCTAGAAAATTCCTAAGGTAATGTGTAAGTGAGCTGGAATGGTGTGAGTCATAAATGAAAGTATGATGACATTTCTGTCCCCTGGTGCTATGATGAGTCGGAACAGTTAATGTTGATCCGTATACTGTGGTCCGCTTCTAATGTGAACTTTACGCGGGACGCTTGCTCACAATAGATTGTGGGTAGCGACTCAGACCTTCAAACGGAGCATCTGCCTCTATGTGTGGCAATTTTACAGTATGGAAACAGGCCCTGATCCCTTCGGTCGCGTCATCACAGAGGACCCACAGCGATGGAGCATGAGGGCTCAGGGTTTGGCTGCTCTGAGTTTGCAGCCCTGTGGACATCATGTTGGCTGATTTTCAGGTTTTCAGTCGTTTATTTCCATTTTACTGAGATGAGATAGGCTGCGTCATCATTCCCACCTCGTCCACTGTAATCCTCATGAGGTATGGTTGTCTTCTTACAGTTCAGTAGTGCATGAGACAGATGTCTACTCCATGCTCACTTAAAGCTTAAAATAAGTATTGATATACTCATACACTGCCTCTTGTTAAAACACTGAATCGATCAAGATGAAGGCTGTAATGCTCTGACTTTCAGCCTCTTGATATACGGTGAAGTCAAATTTGCTGATGGAGAGAGAAACGGCATCATTATGTTGCTTTTGGCTTTTTCTCTGCCTGTTTTTCTTCTAGTCTTTTTTTTCCAAGTTCTCTTCATCTTCTCATTTGAGCTGCTGTTGGTGGGACAGAGCTCTCACCATGCATGTGCTCGGTTGGACTGAGAGACTTGAGTCAGGGGAACGTGTGGGTTTGGATTTCCCTTCACCTCAGAGTCCAGAAGAATTACTTGTGTTTGACTTGGTGGCGTTTCAGCACAGAGCGGTGGATTCCTGCAGATTGCTGGAATTCATTTATCTGCTAGGTTGCGGTTTTTTTGCAGCAAGCGGGGTACCTGTTTTTCTTCAGCAGAAATTAAGGGAGCAAATCAGAAACAGCAAAGATAATTAAACGCATTGATAAACCTTGAATGCTTGGTGATATTGTTTACAGCCAGACTGATGTGCCAGCCTCTAATAACAGTGATGAAATGTCATTATTAAGCCAGTGTTACTCAAGTAACTTTTGATTTCTTCTCCTGTCATTAAAAAGACAATTTCCCTTTATATCAACTGAATTCAGGTCTTGCTTTTCTCTCCGGGTCCTTTGTTGTTGTACAAGTTAAAAAGTGACAGGAGCTGAATTTGAGGAGCAAATGACTTCAGTCAGCTGCTTCAACCCGGGCCAAGGTGAGCGCACGCCGCTGGAATGACATATCTGTTTGTCTTTAAGACATCCAGCCTGTGGAACACGAGGATGCCGATTCTCCCTCCGCTTCCCGCTCACTGCAGACTTTATTTAAAGAGTGAGCTTATGTTGCATCCACTCATGATATGTTGTCTGCTTTGAACATGAGAGGGGACTTCTCAGCCATGCTGGCACCTCTCTATGCCAAAGTGACTTTTCTCAGAACTGGCGAAGGGGACTCCAGAAACAGGCCCCGGTATTTCTGGCTGTGTGTTAACACTGCTGTCGCATGGATGGTTGAGGAAGTAAGCCAATCCTAAAGGAAAGTCGTCTTTGTCCAGGTGTGATGTGAGGTGGGATAGGCCTGGTCTTGCCTCAGGAATGGTCTGAAATCACTCCCTAATCCTTCACTTTGTTGGCTCTCTATTGAACCCACAGACACACATACCTGTGTGCGGGTGCGTGCACACACACAAATGCAACCCCCTCCCTCCCACTCAGTCTAAGTACACATCCTTTGAAGAATAAAGTGTCTTTTTAAAATGGATGTCCACTGATATCAAAAGAGACAACTTTGTGTGGGAGGGAGGCGACTATTCACTGTTTAAACAGCTTGCTTGTTGTTGTCTGACACAAGCACAGCCAAGCATGATGGCGACCGCCGTGGTGACATGTCACCATACTCGCCACCTGCTTTGAGAGAAACAAATATGATTCAGGAAAATTAGCATATGAAGTACGTGTAGTGTAAAAACTGCCATCTGAGTTTTGCTTGTGCAAGAAAAATTTCCCATCTCGAAAGTGCGTTTATGCAGTCGGGGATTATTCTCGTGTGTTGTTGTGTTCCACTCCTGAAAGCATTTGACCGATGGGGAATCTTTCCACCTTGGGAGAACTTTCAGCGCCATCTTAAATGAAAGGTCCCAGAGTCCAGCACTGCTGGGGCCCGGTCCGCTGCTCGCAGCCCACAGAGCAGCTGACATACCTGACGAGGCCGACGCGGGCACTGAATGAAAGCAGAAGGCGACGAACACGTAAAGTGCACTTCACACACACACATTCACAAGTACACAATCAGCCAAATGAGGGTGGAAAGTGTATCCCTAAACATAGATGAGAGGCTGGTTGAATTAACCCCGTGTTCTCTGGCTTTAATCCACCCTACATTTAGGCAGCTGAATTTGACTACCGCAGAATAAAAGGCACGGACACAGGTGCACACAGGCTGTGAGCGTATTTGCGCAGACCTCTTTTTTTTCCCCTCTGATTTAAGTCCTCTACAGTGACCTCTGCTCAGTGCATGCACTCAGGCAAGTTTTGCTTGACTTTGTTCTGGCAGACTGGCCAAACCTGTTTTGCTGAGGAGTTTGTTGCTGTATACTCACTGCAACCCCCACTGACTCTTCTTCAGTTTTATCTTCATATCTCTTAGAAAAAAGAAAAATAATGATCAGACACCTGAAAACATCTCAAATCCAGAAGGAGAGCGCGCTTGCTTTTGTGTCTTCCATGCAGGTTAATGGCTACAGCGGCTTTGGAAAGAGGGGCTAACCTCAAGGGGGATAAAGGGAGCCGTGAGCCCTGATTGGCACCAGCACATGTGGGCATTCACACCTCTGCCCCTGTCCCAGGCTTGGTCCTATTTAGGTTGACCTCAGCAAGCCTTGCACATAGGCAGGCCGGCCAAGCGGGAAAAGGAGTCGTCAGCTTTAGGGGCTTTGCGCGACAGCAGCTGCCACTGGTCAGGCAGTTATATTTAAACCTGTAAGGCATAGGGAGGCGGCAGTTTTTACACTTGCTACTTGCTGCTCAGTTGGTCAGTTGGTGGCTCAAAGCTCTTTATCCACACAGAAGCAGTCAGAGCGAAAGAGGGAAGTTAACTTGGCTCGTCATTTTTACAATAGTAGAATTCCCCTTTCCATTGTTCTCATGATCGCTCTATGCAGCAGGAATGAGGGCCTCAGTGAAGCCTTGGGAACCATGTGTGGGATTTAGTTTGTGTGCCTGTGGAGGTGCTGATGGAGAGGTTGGTTTCTGCAACCTTGATGTGTCCTGCTGAGTTGCAAAGTTAGAGGAGCGATAGGGGTGCTGGAGTGGGCTGGTATTTGTGCTGTGTGTTGTTCCAGTGTCATCCAGAGTGTTGACCCACAATTGGCTGATCAAGACTGACATTTTAAGCTCTGGAGAAAATCTTTTCCTTGCTGGACCAATTTAGTCTAATTAGTCTAATTATTAACCAACACTAAGCCTTTAAAATAGAAATCTTATTTTAAAGCACAGCTTACAGAAGCATGACATATTTGATGATGCCAAGCAAGGATGGTTATTGACAGGTAATAAGAGAATTGCATTGACAAATACATACAAATAAGTTTTTATAATTAATGGACTCAGGCTTGCCATGTCGATCACTACATTTATAAGCGGCGAGGGCTCAGACCCAAGCATCGCTGATGTTTATTGCAGATTTGGCACAGTCATAGGTACAGACCTCTTGTAGCCTGAAAGTAAGCTGACCTTTAAGAGACCTCTGTTTCATTCATGTTACATGAATGTTTGCTGTATCATTTGGTCAGATTTGTGAGCTTTGTTGCTTTGCCATGCACTAGTAAGATGAATAAGATTAACAGATAGTAATGGCTACGACTCGCAAGCCAAGTACAATCCGAGAGGATTCAGCACTCCTGCTGCTTTTCCTCCAATAAGTAGAGGATGGGCACCTGTGGCTGTTTCCTTTGACCTGTTGAAACAGTCTTGTTCCTTGAAAGTGAAGATGGTGTTACCAGAACACTATAAATTTCTGTGCATCTGAGGCAGTGGCACAAATGCAGGAGATGTAGGAATTTTCCCCCTGGTACAATAATGATTTCCTTAAGTCATCCTCCCCTGTGGTTTTATTAAGATTGATGGCCCCCAGAGTTTCACTTTAGTGCCACAAGGGTAATAAAATTGTTTAAATACTAGTAACATACGCAAACTGAAAATGCACACAATGCTGTATAGGTAGTCGGATGGGCGTCTGTGATGATAGAAACAGATGTTTGAATTGGCTCTTTCAGTCATGTTGTTCCATTGGGCTCTAATCCTCTGCTCTGCTGGGCCTAGCTGGGGGTCCCATGTCTTTCCCCCCGTGTTGCTTTCTCTCTCTGGAGCATTTTCAAACTGACATTCATATGCTGTAACTCACAGGGGCTTTAAATAGGAGGTGATGAGTTTACGATTGAAATTTTCAGAAGTATTATTAGTTGCGATCCAGGTCAGTCCTGAGAGATCACGGCTGTGTTTACTGACAGTCGGCTTGTCTCCTGTGAAAAATCTTTTTCGTGTTACAAATAATTCATTGCCATTATTCTTGTAAATGAATCCAGAAATCAATTTGTCTACTTTTTTTGTTGTCTTGAAATATTTGTATAGCTGATGACAGTTTTCAAGGTGCCCTTGCAGAGGAATGCAACTACTATGTCTCCACACCGGGGGTGGAGTCTGCTCTTTCTGTCACTTAAAAATCTGATTTACTGAACATCAGCCGTCTTCAGCTTCCAATTTGTTGCTCCATTTTCGGAGACTCCCGCACCGTGGAGCTTTCTCCTTCTGCTTCTCTCTCCACCTTTTTTGTCCCAGAGCATCTTTTTGACCAGCACAGTAAGGGAGTTAAACTGTGCTGAAAGTCTGAAAGAAGATGGATGGAGAGACTGAAGGAGTGTGAAAGAGAGGGAGAGTGACTGGGATTGTGCTTGCTGGTCTGGGTTTCATTAGCCTGTGGAGGGGCTCCTGTGTGTTGGATGAATGGATGGGATTGGGTCACCGTTCACTTGCACCTCTTGGGTTAAAGGTTGAATGAAAACCACAGACTGAAGTAGTGTTTAAAAAATGGGAATGCTGTTATCTCAGAAGGGCTGTTTGACATAGGAGGATAGTGCTTGATGTTCCGCTTGAAATGGCATAGTAAGCAGCCTAAGACACGCTCTGTTTAGAGTAGTCATTCTACTTTCATAATTTCCTTAGTGGAAAAACCCACTCTTGCTGGTAATGCTCTGCCACTGTCACTATCTTTGTTCCTCTTCCCACCTGCACAAGCTACAAACCACTACTGAAAGCAACAGGTTCAGACTCGTTCTGTGAAGATCATTGAAAGTCATTCTGAGGAGTAGGAATTGGGTGATTTGAACAAAATGTTGTATTAACAGCAAATCCTCTCATACATTGACAGAATTTCCTTTTTAATTGATATAATGTCTACCTGGACATACCTTGGTATTTGGGTAAATCAGGGATTTGCAATGCACAATGATCTAAATCGCCAGAAGGCATGAAAAGTTGATAATTGTGTGCGAAAGAAATGTTATCTTTAAATGTATTACTTTATATGATATAATTTGATAAACATTGCGGTTTATAGTCTTGCTTTAACACCATTCTGATGGTATATCCTGAAAAAGTGTATTTTACTAAGGAATGTTACTTTTAGTCTCTCTCTTTAGCCTGCTTAACTGGGATTATGAAATCTTAAGTCTTGTTTGTGTTTACCAAAGAGGCTTCACATTTATCACCAGGTCTGTGTATGCCCTTGGTGCTTTTGTAATTTCTAGCTCAGCTTTTGTTGTTTTATTTACCTCCGTGTGGGACTGCATTTGCCAAAGCATGTGTGAGGGCGGGCAGGGCAGTCCTTGGCCACAGGGCACATGTTACTTGTTTAGTTTGGTTTTCATCAGCTCCCCTCTGTGTTCTGTTGTTTATTCTCCCCCCCTACACTATTTTTTTTTCTCTCTACTTTCTCTTATCTTTTTATCTTCCTTTTGTCTCAGCGTTCCTTTGCTGCTCTCCATAACAGTCAGAGCTTGTTTAAACATCATCTTTCTAACTCGAGTTTTGTTTAATGACTCTGGCTTGTCTTCTGAGTCTCGTTACTTTCATGCTGGAGAAAGCAAAGTGACTCAACGCCGTGTGGAAATTCCCCCTTTGATGGCAAAGCCCCAAATTTCAGCAGTTCCACAGCGTCCTTGAGAAGTCTCATATTTCTCACCCGATGACCATCATCCTGTGCGTTAGCAATTTGAGGAGCCTTTCCAAAATGTGAACTTTGAATTAATATCACCTCAGTGTTTTGGGGTAAAACAAGCAAACAAAAAAATAGGTGGTGTTTCTCATTCGTACGATTTCCATTCTGAATAATTGTTTACCTGCTAACGAAACGTTTCCCACAAAGATCTTGATTGTTTGATTGATTGCTTGATTATTATTTTAGTTGTGTTTTGACAGCAAACCAGAAGTGCCAGGGGGAAATGAAAATGTTAAAGACAGAAGTCATTTTTCCAGTCTGTCAAGAAGTGGTTGTTGTGAATGGCTGCAATTTGATTGGCATTAAGCCTGTTTAGTTTTTTCCTCCATTTTTTTCCACACCAATAGTTTCCATTGTACTACACTGAAACAATATTGATAGTTGTCCTGTGTTGAATGCTTTGTCTTTGTTGTGTTATGCTTTCAGCGTCAGACCGTGTCTCTCCAGCCTGTGCCCAGGATAGAGGAAGTTCTCTACAAATACAAGGCCCTTCAAGTTGAAACCTATGGACCACCAGTGCCTGAGCTAGAGCAGCTGGGCAGATTCGGGTACAAATCTTTTTTTACTCATTCTTGTCTGTGTGTCTGTGGTTAAGCTAGGGACTGGGTAATTTCAACTTCCTTGGAAGTATTTCTTACGTTCCCCTTTATAACACTGCAATTTATGGTTATTTCTGTTCAATCTTAGGTGACTGAATGTCTTAGTTTTCTCTTAGTTGTCACTTAAACTTATGTCTTTTTCATCTGAGATGGTGAGGGACAGAGATAGGGGTTGAATGCACGCACTGTGGTAGCAGATTTTACTATTTTGGATTGTAAATTGGCTTACAAATGGGATATGGGAATGGGTTGCCAAATAAATGTTTACAGCAGTTAATACACCCGGCCAGTCAACCAAAGTATGAACATTGTGTAGGAAACCTTACTTTCAATCATACACTCCCTATAAATGTGCTTTGGCTGAGACAAGTACAGTTCTCAGCTTAGATGATGCAAACCTGTTTAGTACAAAGCTGAAACGCTTCGTTAAAATAATAAAAAGAGAATTCAGTGATCTGTGAGGCAATTAACTTAAAGCAGAATTTTGCTTTTTGTTTGACCCGGGGTCTGTTTTAATTTTCCTTTTATACATGTGAGTGATGGGGGAAGGAACGTTCAAGATTTCTCCAGTATTTAGCCGGGCAGGCAGCTACTGTAGCAGCACAGCTATTGACAAGTATTGGGCAACTGCTCTCGTGTAAGTTTGCCTTAAAAAAGTGTTTTTTTATTTTCCTCACATTGAACTGCTCTGATAGTCTCAACGAGCACCGTACTAGAGACAAGAAATGAGCGAAACTATCTGTAAAAGCTGGCAATCAGCAAGTTTTGTTATGTTTTGGTGTCTGTGTCCTGTTGTCTGTGTCCAAATCTCGCGGGATTATCCTGGAATCGCGCATTTGCCAAAACTGAGAATCTAGTAGAAAATCTAGCAGTGGATGAATAAGTCAATGATTTCAGGATTTACCGGTGCGCATTTTCAGCAAATGTGTAGGTTTCTTCATCTGTGCTGCAAAGCATCGTTTTAGAATATGATGTTTGAATGCAAAGCACACAGCTGAAATTTAGCATTTAAAGACTCATTTGATGAAAGCTTTTAAAAAGAGAACACAATTCTGTGGTGGAAATCACTTTTTGGGTTCAGGAATGATTTTACAAACCATTGTGAGTAAGTGCCCTGCAAAATGCGATGCTGTGGAGCAAAGGACAACTGGAGCCACAGCTGTTTCAAAAGTCACTTACCAAGTACCAAAAAAGTGTTTTTTTTTTTTTTTTTTAAAAGGTGGTTCAATAGAGTGGCAAATATGCCTTGTATACACCTTGTAAAACGTTTTTTCAAACATCAAATTCAAAATGAGATTTTTCACTTTCAACATTTGAATTATCTCCTTATGCAACTTGAAATTGATTGTGGAGTTTTATTTTTTTCATTATCACGGTCTTCAGTCTTTTTTTCTTTTTGTTTGGAAACAGGATTGTTGAAAAATGATCAGTTTTTATATGAATTTACAGTCAAAATGGCAGTTCCCCTGTAAAGCATTGAGCTATTTTGGGTCCAGGAGGGAGTGAATAGAAAAATGGTCTGAAAAATAACTATTAGAACACAAACCAATTCAGATGACTTGCTCTGACTTATGATTTGAAATTAACTTTATTTAATTCAATAATAAAGAATATCTGAAGTTGAAATATTTTTGCTTTAGTCCTTGGTGCCAAAAAGATAATGAAAAACTTCCTTACTGGATCCTTCAGCTGATGTACCATTCCAACACATTTTGTTTTATGGATATGATAAGAAACCGACAGATGTAGGTAAAACATCTAAGGTTGTAAAATAAGATGTGTGGCGCTGTGGAGTTTGGAAAGGTTTCGTTTTGGGGTGAATTGTTCTAGAGCTGCTTGGAGGCCTGGCTCATTTCACTTTACTCTCCTCTGATTAACTGAGAGAGTGAAAGCAAAATATGGGGGAGGAAGTCTGGGAGGCTCAGAGGGAGTAACAACCATCACCATGCCACAAGCCGCCACAGTGCATCTGCAGGAGTGTCCATTAACACACACAGGAAGTGCTCTCCCCGACGGCCCCTTTGGGCCAATCAATCCACGACGCCATTGGTCCAGTCCTTACTGAGTGTAAGCTATCCATCAGACAGCGCAGCGCCCAGCCGTCTACACTTCAACTGGCTGGCACTATAGCCTGCCCGCACACTGAGAACAGTCTGCTTTTATTGGGTGACAGAGGGAAAGGAACCATTTTGGCTCAGTCTCATTGACTTTGAATGCTGCTTCGCCCTGACAGTAACCTTCACTTAGTTACGATGTGCAAATTGGAACATAATGTCTGTGTGTTTATGATGAATGTTATTGGTGGTACTTTATTCTTCAGTATAAAGTTGGTATTGACTGTTTCATGTTCACGTCTGGCTATTTACCTGGAAAAGCCCCTACTTCAGGTGAAACATTTCAGAGAGTTTAAACTGAATTACTGGCACTTATTTGCATTATGTATTCAGTGAAGTGCTGAGGTCCTGCTTCTTTTGGCCAGGCTAATCAATATGCAGATGAAACACATCTCAGAATTTTTGCCGCATGCTGGAGCTCAGAGGAGGGAGGAAGAGGAGGGGCCCCCCATGTCAGCAGTTCAGGGGTCCAGGAGGACCGCTGCTAGGACTCTATCACAGAGATAAATGAGGCTCTGTTCATTGAGGAACACCAATCCCTTTGGTGCAGACTGCAGGCAGCGACACAGACAAGCTAGTTCAGACAAACCACAAGTCCCACGATGCAATGTGCTGTTAAGTAAAAGCAACAAATATTGCTGACATTTCTGCACAGTCGGCAATTTGTAATTCAGCAAGGTTTGAGATATTCTGATATAAACAGACAGTCAAGCTAACATTCAGACATGTACACGCACTACTCCTACAATCCGAGATATATTTAGTGTCATATAGTCACACTTACTTTTGTTTTTGCTTTCCAGCCTTTTGACCACACATACGATGCGGTAAATATTCAGAAGTGTGTGCAGAGTAGTGAGAGTGCAGACCGCATTCAGAAAGTGAAAAGTGAGTCCCCTGCGTACAACATTGGACTACAGTGCCGCTCCTGTGACCTGTGACGGGAATATGTTTGAACTTGTGAGGAGATATGGATGTGCCCGAGTGTGGACGAGGTGGAAGGGAGCTGTGAGGGGTCAAGTACCTTTTTTAAAACAGGACTGTTTGTCTTGGTCAAGGCCCACTGTGACAGCAGCACCACTGGTGATTTGTCTTGGATGCAGTCATGGAGTGAGACTGGAGCGTGGAGCTCATGCACCCCTCCCTGGTGGCCCCTGGGCCTCTGGGGCCCGTCCATTGCACAGGATATCCAGTCAACACAGGACAAACTGGAGCCATGTTTTTACTGTCAGCTTTGCTCTTCTCCTCTGCATGCCTCTCCCTCTGTCTTGGCGTCTTTGTCTTTTTTTTTTGCCTTGTCCCTTCGCCCCCCAAAAAACCGCAGGAGCTCTGTACAGCTGCCAGGAAAAAGAAAAACCACGCCTCTTTCACTGTCTCTCCCTCTCTTTCAGCTGTACCTGAATAAATATGGTCTGAGCTGTGCTCTTATATTAAAGACAGCTGCCTCAATACTGAAGCAAAGTACAGGCTGCAACAGGGGCCTCCAAAAGTGTCAATTCAGCTTTCACCTCACCATCAACCCCCCCACCCGCTCGCTCATACTCTCCTCATGTGCAAAGGTGTGTATGATTTGCCAGTGAGGACACGATCGCGACTGTGTGAGGTTTCATAATGGCTGCACAGAGCTTCTCATTTCACATATCCACAACTGTGCAAGAATAACGAGTAGATTAGGAAAGCAACACATCATCTTAGACTCTAAATGTGCCACCAAGGCTCTTTGCCTCTATGTTGAACAATAAAAGCCTTTAATAAACAAAATCAAAGCAGAAGTAAATACTGCTTGGGAGACACAAACAGAAACACATGCTGTTTACATTCACATGGCTGTTATATGAATCCCAGCGCACAGCACCTAGAGACCAGCAGTAGCTAATAAACTACCGGCGCCTCACGCTGACCCCCACACCAGCCGATGGGCATAACCTGAATAGAAGTACATACATCAAAATACTCAGCACCTCAAAGTCACGGCTGCGTTACGGTGCAGATAAATCTGTTGAGGTGTCCTGCAGACAAACGCTGGAGAGCCAAAAGAATTAAAAAGTTCTATTTCTGCATGTGTATGTAGATTGCCGAGCATCTGGATCCGTGTATGTTCCCTACCAGAATACTTTTGAAGCCCCGACTATGTAGGCGATGAAAGACCAACTGGGATCTTGGACAAGGACAAATCATATGGGGGGGGCAAAAATAGGGGGAGAGAGAAATTGGCTGCAGAACATTGAAAAAATCCAACTCAAACCTCAAGTGCTGACAATGAAAGCTAGCCAGAACAGTTGTTTGTGTTGGCAAGAGATGCCCTGAAATTAGCCCATCTCTTTCTGACAGAAGTTGCTCAATATGCTTTGCCAAATGCCAGTATGTATAATATTTTGAAGTTCAGCGTCTTCCCCCACTCTGCATTGCTTTCTATAATTGGTGGAAAAAGTGAGTTTTTTTTTCTGTCGGGAGCGCTTGTCAGGGATTCGTCTCTTGTCAGTCGGGCGAAGGGGAGCAGCTGAATGAATGAGTGTTTAGTCTGGAGCTCCTCTCCTGGGGATGCGCTTCTATGCTCAAGGAAGTATTTCTAAGTGTACTTTCTCCCACTAAGTCACTATCTGAGGGGTTAAATAGCTATGGGTAGTTTGCTGTGACTTACATTTACAAACAAAGAGGACAACCAATCATTTTCTTCCCTCAAAGCTTCCCCCAAAGTCTTCAGCTGAAGTGAATCAATGTGCTCGTGGACACAAAAAGTAATACATAAATCCCTTGTGTACACATACATAGACTAGCTATGTTTAGCATGTACTTAAAGGACGCCTGCTCACTGTTCTGGTTGGGAGCCAGGGGTTAATGGGTCTCTGAGTGATGCTCTCCTCCTCCCTGTGTTCTTTAGCTTTCTATGCATCCCTTGGTGCCTGCGTGTTTATTTGAACTGTGCGAGCATCTGTTTGTTTGTTTGTGTGTTGATTTATGCCCCATGTTAAGTGCTTTGGTGGGAGGAAGGGATCCAGGATAGTCAGTGGTGCCATCGCATCCCTTAATTCCTGGCAGCTAGTTTTTCTAGCCTCTTCCCGCCTGGTTGGCCCGGTTCCAAGGCTAAACTCTCCATTTTTCCAACTTTGGCTTCGCTGGTCCAGAGCACTAGAAGTGACCCTGAATTTGGCTCTGGGAGTTAGAAAAACCACCAAAAATGGTCTACCGAGTACTTTTGAATCCATTTCTGCCACTGCTGACTTGGAGCACGCACGGCTTAAATTGCACACAAGTCATTGTTTCCTTCCCCCTGCTCATTCTGTAATGGAAATGGAAGTCAGTCATGATATTCCTCTTTCCCTGGTAATATGCAGAGGACAGCCAACAGAAGGAATCTCTAGAAATGGTCACAAATAGCTTTTCCATGTAGCCCAGGTTCTCTGATCCCTGCAAGGCACACATCCATCTGATGGGCTTGATGGGTTTGGCGGAGCCGGGGGGCGGGTCAGAGGTCGCTGACCATGAGAGACCCGAGGCACAGCACCAGGATGTCGGAGTGCTGGAACTGACAGCGGCAGAGTGATGGCACCTCGGAGAGACGGGCCTCGTACTGTGGGCCACAAATAGTTGTGCATTCTCACACTCTTTCTCACAGAAACACAGCTTTGATGCTTAAGTTATGAGCCGGAGAGTGAGAGGCAACGGTTAGCGTGACCTCAAATGAACTCTTTTCAAGAGCAGTGGTCTTTGATCTCCTTTTACAACTATTGGATAATGTCTCAAGGCGCATATCTTGTTGTCATTTAACCAAGTAAAATATTACGCGCATCATTTATGGGGAATTGTTTGTTTCTTGCATAACAGTAGTACTTTTCCTGAAATTCTTGGGGTTGCCACCATAACCAAGACCTACAGCTGAACTTGGTTTCTCAGATACCCGATATCCACTATTCTTCCACACTACACACTAGTCGCGCGTGCCGCTGTCTTGTGTTACTGGATTCAGCATAGCCAGTAACTATAGACTGCAGTGCTTCGCTAGCCATTTAAGTGTTTCCATTGCTTGGATCTAAAGGCTCGACTGTGGTCCAGAGGCGCACAGATTTAAAATTTGCATAGCCAAAAGAGAGTGCTTGTGCTATAAAAGTGTGGAGGCTTGAGGCCAGCTATTTGACTTGCAAACCTGTCTGCGTCAACAGGATGCCCCATCTCTGCACACAGCTTATAGCCTTCACCTTATTCAGATACTCAATTTGTTGCACCAACGATGCTTGCCCCTTGTTTCTACGGAAACTACACCAGAAATGGAGCAAAGCGCGGCCGCTGTCTGATTCTCTACCAGCCAACACCCAGACCATTATCCCATCCGTCTCAGTAAATAGACCATTAACAGACGGGGCTGGTGGAAGCCAGATCGCTATTGTTTTCCCTCCCATAGATCTGTGCAAATATTGATCTTCTCTTGAAGTACAAGTCAAAATAAGCTCCCTCTGTAGTTTACTCGAAGCATTTTACTTGTGGGTGAGTCATTTCTGACCCAAAGAGCGAGCAGAAAACAGACTGAGGGCTCCAGAGTGACAGAATGGGAGGTCCGTTTGTTGAGTGTATTCTGGTCATCTGTAAGGGATCTGCTTTTAGTCTTATTGTTTTCCTTCTGTGGGCTTAATGCCAAACAGATCAGCAGTCTCCCCGTGAGATGAACCCAGGCCAGACCAAACCAGGCTATTGGCAGAGGAGATTCCAGTGGGCAGGGAACTCCAAGGATAACAGCCTGTCTTGCGTTCAGATTTATTTGTATCACAAGCTAGAGGTGGCAGGGTCGACACACGGCGGAGGATAAGGTGATCTGTGCAGAGGTTTGCAGGAGCGTACTATCTAGGGTTGCGTGCTTTGAGTGTGAGCTTGGTGGCACACACAGCTATGAGTAGGCACAAACTAAATGCAAATGCGTGTGTCATTCACACAAACACAAACAGACTGGAACTCCACGCATCTCCCCTGCTCCTCGACCCCGGGGCAAAGAGCCGAGCTATGTCCGGCGGGATTAGCTGGCTCATTTTCCCCTCTTATGAGCTGCAGAAACAAAACAAACTCCCATCATGTGGGGCTTGGCTGTGTGGACTTACCACACACATTTCAGTTTAGGAGGTACATCTCCACCAATAATGCTTGAATTATTACCGTAGTCCTACTGAGCCTTTCACTGCTTTTTGTTTTTTACTATACCCCCCCCCTCCATTTTCCTCCTGAATCAAAATATTCTTTGGCTTTCCCACTACTTGAGATACTCCAATAACTGATACCTGAGGAGGCAAATCCCCCCCTGGGAAAGCGCTATTCTTCCTTTGTGTATCAGTGATCTACTGCCTGAATGTTACATCTAATTGTCTCCAAATGTATGTGTATGCATCCGTCTATGGGTGTGCCTCATGCTAGCAGCCATTCTCTGCACAGCATATGTCCCACCATTGTGTACGGCCCCATTTGGTTAGCGATGACACTGATGTCATGTCATTATCTTCCTCCTCCTTCGATGTCTAAAATTTCCTGGGGGGGCAAAGTTATCAAGTGGCAGCTCGTGAGACGAAAGAAAGATGCTCTGTGTGTCAGGTGGTTAGAGAGGAGTGTGATGCTTGTCCGTGCCCCACGGCTGCTGCCTTTCCAGTCATCCAGCCTCTACTGCCCCCATCAGGTCAGAGGATGGAGGTGCACGGCCGAGACGCAAGCTCTGAATGAGCGATGACAGGTGATGGTGGGACCAGGAAGTAAAGCTGAATTTGGGCACAAGTTGCACAATACGCCTTTATCTCTTTAACATCAGCATTTCTTGCTTTTATAAACAAAACAAGCATGCCTCTTGCTTTTCACTGATACTAACAAGGTACCGTCTCGAGGGCAGTTTATAGATTGTCAGTCATTACGTGAGATTGTATTTCTGTGAGCATTAATGTCAAGTGTTACCCAAAGCATCTGTTAACACTCTGAACTTGTTTTCTCCTTAAGTAAGTAAGTGTTAGCAATACTCACCTCCCTCTCCTTCACTCTTTTGGGATCCACAGAGGCAGACTCGGCCTGTCA
>JAVQJG010101273.1:0-24309 GCA_036024015.1 Craterocephalus amniculus
GTGACAGAGGACACAAACGGAAAAAAAATAAAATAAAAATGAAGTGGGTACTTGCACGGCCGGGCATGCGGGCGAAGGTTCTACTTGCCCGGCAGCGATTTTTACTTGCCCCGGGCAATCGGGCAACCGTTAATGTCGGACCCTGGTTTGCATCCTGGAGGGACCTGCAGCAGCAATCCTCCTCCCAGATCATCACTGGGATCGGATGAGGGAATTTCCCTGACAGCGGCATCATCCGGACATAACTCCAGGATGAAATAATGAAATTCACCGGGCGTCCGGCGTCTCTGGAGGATCCGATGGACCCAAACACCCAAATCTTCAGTTTTCCGACTTCCAAAGCAGGTAAAAGAATGAAACTCTCACAACATCCTTAGAATAACCAGGCTGCCATGTTCGTTGTTTATGACCGGCAAACAAAGAAACCTCTCCTCTCCGACAGTCAAACTTGATGTACAATAAGCGTTTCCTATACTCGCAAACGATTCGCTCTATTTTCGCGAATAATTTGGTCCAATCGAGTGAGTAAACATCCAGTATCTGCGTGTTGAAACAAGCCGCGGACGTGAGTGGATGCGCCCGATGTCCATGCATGGAAACGCCGCTCATGGAGCTGCCTGACAGAGCTAACTGCTAGCTGCTAGCAGAGGGAGGGGGCGGTTCGCAGCGGGTACCAGCAGTGATTGACAGATGTCAGACTCTCCATCAAACACTCATCTGGTTCTGATTGGTTGTTCTTACCGGGCGCGGATTCCTGCAAATCGCTGTAGAGGCGGCAGGAGGGACTACTGGAGCCGGTTTTATTCACAGATCACTCGTCTCATGTACTACTGTCTGGACATAGTGTCAGTTTTATAAAATATGACAAAAAGTTACTTTATTAATAATTGTAGACTGCAGCTTTAACTCGAGTGAATGGAACAGCAGTAAAATGACTGAATTGTGCTTTATCATTAACTTAAATTGATTAATATTTATAGTTTAGAGCAGTTAAAGAGGAAGAAAAAGTGTGTTAAATCTCATCCACCAACGGGATGAAAATAATTGAGCTTCTGATCTGTTTTGACGTTACTGGTTTTCAGCGCTGTGACGATGACAGTCAGCCAGAGAGGTCAGGGGTCACTGAATTCTCAAGAATTCTGAATTTAGTGTTATGAATGACAAGTCAAAAGATTTAGAAGGAAAGTAAAAAAGAAAATGAAGGATGACAGAGAGAGACATATAGAAAGAGAGCGAGAGAGAGTGAGAGAGCGAAAGCATTTCTTAATCTAATAGTATGCAGAGGAAATAGAGCAGAGCTAGACATCCTTGACACACACTGACTCAATACCAAGACCTAGCACTTTATCATCTGCAGTACCTGTACTTGCAGTCTGACTGTAGTAGTAATGTGTGTGTGTGTGTGTTTGTGTGTGTATGTGAGAGTCCCCGGGCGCTGTGAGGATGGGCAGTAGTTATTAACCTGCTGCCCAATTTCTGTCACTGCTGCTTTGTGGCTGTGAGCAAAGAAGTTGAGTGAATCTGTGAGCGGCCACTGTGGTTGTACTCTCTTCTCCTCGGTGAAGTTATTACCAGAGCACCATGGACACAACACACTACTGAGTGGATACTGCTAAAAGGAATTACTTAAGCTGCTTCTAACACATGTACTGCAGTCTTGAAATGTCTCAGAAATATTCTGGAGCCCCGGACTTCCAGTGGAGAATCTCCACCCGGCCGGCTTGTAAAATCTCAAGAATATTAGAAGCTGAGACGTGTGATGCAGCACGAAAACAGATCTCCCAAAGAGAGTGTGCAAACAGGTGGGAGCTGCTGCTTCATTATCCTTCCTGCAGACCTGTGAGATGCTTTGTGCTCTCTTCGTTGCAATGGATATAGGCAGATAACATGCGTTACTGATATCAACATAATAAGGAGTCTCATCTGCAATTCTCAGCATGTTGAGACAGAAAACAGTGATTTCCACAGTATAATGTCTGCACCGTGTTATGCCCCCCGTGCACTTTCCCGTTTCCAGGCAGGAGAACACATCCTCAGCAGAAAGCTGGGAAGAAGCACATGGGTGAAAAGCATCTGCAAAAAACGTCCATGAGTGAATCAGCATGAATCAAATCATCTGTTGGAAACATTCGAAACTGTAAAGTAAAAGAAAGCATCAATGCTAGTTAATCTTTGTGTAAATATATTCTTTTTAAAGGAGGATGCACACTCAGCTGTCTGGGTGGAAGTCAACTGCATGCTTACATGACTTCATCGTCTGTCACATAAATCAAACTTCTGAACACGACATGCACACAAGTAACTGAAGGATAAAACACACAAGAGTCAAACATGAAATTCTACTGACAATGACTCAGATCAGAACATCTGACCATAATCAATTCCCAATAAAGCACATCTAATACATCAATCAGCAAACATTTGTCTATTTGGTCTGACATGTTAGGTCAGTGGTTCTTTAACTGGGAACGGCAACATGATGGGGGAAATTATGGGACTGGGAAAGTTCCCAGGCCTCCTGGTGGCAGTAATGCAGTCCTGCCAACATAGACAGGTAGCAGGTAAGCAATTTGACTTCAAAATACTATTAACGTGATTTTGCTGTAGTTTGTTTGGATTCAAAGATCCAGTTCCATTGAAGGTACTAAACTCAGGCTGCTCTCATTCATGACACCTGGTACAGTCATGGCATCAGCCAATCAGAAAGAGAGCAGGACGGGTCTTTGCAAAGCGGACACATGCCAGTCTGAGGTTTGCCGGAACGAACTGAAGACTGATGACATGAATGGAATTAACGATGACCAAAATATCTTCCTGGATAAATTCAACTCAGTAAGTCGAAATGTGCAGCGGACCAACATGTGAGAATGGCTCCTTCGGTATGGATTCGCTGCGTTTTACTTTTACCTTTAATTTAGTGAGTGGCATTTTTAGCTGTAACAGTAACAGAGAGTTTATTCCCTTTGCATCGGTTAGTCGGCTGAAAAAGGTGTGAGACCAACAATGGTCTCCTTGTGGTTTGTCATTAAGGTTTTATTTAATAGCCAAAGAAGAGTAACATACTAGCTCAGGCTAATTTTGCATGTTATCATGGACACACTTTTTCTGAAAGAAGTCTCCACTATTGACAGCAGTGTTAAAAACGAGCTTGGTTGAGTGAAGCGGGTGAGAATGGGAAGATTGTGGCTTCCTGGTCCAGAAGCATGCCAGGCGTATGCATGCGCATAATATGTCACAAAAAATCTGTTATGGTGATAATAGGAAAAAAAATGCTGATGCACCATCAGTGGAAGGAGAAACACAACAAAGTTGTCTTCAGCACACCTGTTTACCTGGTGCCACAGCTACAGTTACAAAATGCTAACACATACTGAATAATCGCGATAAAAATAAATGAAAATAAACATCAAACCAAACATCAGCTGTTCAGATACCATCCAGGCTGCCGCTCAGAGAGAAGCCTGAGAAGCTGAGGGAGGTCCAGCTGTGAGGAAGTGAACTGGCACTGCATGGATATGGAGATCAGAAATGTATGAAAGGGGAGGTTGTGGATGGCCCTGTATGTTAACGGCACTGAATTATATTGAACATGGTATGAGATGTGAGCCGGGGGTGATGTGGGAAGTAGAAGGAGCTGTAATGATGTAGCAATGCAGCTAATGTGTTGTGTACCAGTTGCAGTTTATGGACAGTTGTTTGGAGGACAGGGAGGAAAAGTTGTTGCAATTGTTCAGTGGAGAGAGATGGGAATGATGCTTCATGCTGCGGAGAGGACAGGGTTATAACTGGATTACGTTACTTATGAGGGAAGTGAAGTGAGTGTGTGGTCCAGGATGAAACCCAGGCTCTGAACCTGAAGGCAGGGAGAGAGAAATTTTCCATGCATATTGTGAAACTGGCAGATTTGGTGAAAGTCGACATTGTACTGATGAGCAGGTGTGGTACATGGTGGGGCATGGCATGCACAGCCCCAGAATAAATTGCCAGACTAGAAACATTTTCAGTCAAATTGATATTTATTTTTTAATTTTTTTTTTTACTATAATCCCTGCATTACTGTAACACACTATGTTCCATGTAACGCTTACACAGTGTAACAATAAGGTTCATCACAGGCATTTTTTTATCTAGGTCGTTATTTAACTCTAACTTTAGCAAGAAGCCTCTCATTTTAATACCATAGATAAGACTGAACGACATCAAAACTGATTTTGATCATGAGCTTAGTGTATTTTCCCTCAAAATCTGTGCCTAATGTTTAGTTTTTTCACAGTTTGCATGTGCTGCTTTGTAAATTTTACATGAAATTATAAAAAGCTTTGTTGTAGATCTAATATAATTTAGCTTATTAACTATTTATTCATTTATTCACTACATTAAAATTTACTTGGAAGATACTTCTCCTCTTGTCTGCTCTGCTGCTGTAAGGTTCAATTTTGCTGAACTTAATTTAAAAAGCAAAACAAACAAGAATAAAAAGAAAAAGGTTTGTTATTATCTGTGCTTCCTGTTCTCTTTTGGATCAGTGTACAGTGTCTCTCCAGAAAACTGGAGAAACAAACTGGGCTTTCTGAGCAAGCAAAATGCTGTGAATGTGCCCTTAAAGAATCTGAACCAGCTCACTCATCAGAATCAGACTCAGAATGAGATTTATTGCCAAGTAATTTTCATTACAAGGAATTCGTTGTGATTTGACGGTGACTACAAAAATATAAATATGAATATAAATATGAAAGAAAAAAGATATGAACACAAACAAACTGAACATATAACATTTAGACTGAAAAACTATATAAACGATAGAATAAAAATAAGATAATGAAATTGTGTTCATTAAAATAAAAGTAGTGTATTTACATGAAATGTGGAGGCTGTTATGTACAAATTAAAGTGAACAATAAAGGGGTGTGTGTTAATATAACACCTGTGTGCTTTGGAAGTACGTTAATATAACGTACATTCAGATGTTGTTAACATAACGAATTTTGTTGTGTCAGTAAGTCAGGTAAGTCTTTAGGTGAGTTCCAAAGCCTGACAGCAGAGGGGAAGAAACTGTTCTTGTAGCGGGAGGTTTTGGTCCTGATAGACCTCTAAGGCATCTTCCAGTCTGCACTTTATTAGATCTTAAACGTTACTCTTGTACTACAGTAAACTTTTTATGACACACACAGGGTGTATTTGTCACCATGTTGTTTGAAACCAAAACAACTTCACGGTGACTCATCTTTGATGCTGTCGCTTTCAGTCTCATGACAAGTATTTCCGTCCCTTAAACTGGGCAGATTCTTGTTTTGCTTATGCCTCATCCTGCACACTACTTCATCAGTAATTCCCTGCCACCTCAAAGATTCCTCAGTTCCATTTTAAAATGTGTGTTGTAATTGATCACTTGCAACAAAATATATTGGTGAGTCAAAGTAAAGCTGTCAGGAGAAATTAAAAATATTTTATCTTGCAAAGCGACAAGCAAAAACACAGCACCTATTGTTGTGACTGAATGCAAAATATTACAGCCACTGGACTGTGAGTAATACCCGAACAATTTTCCCTGTGAGTCATGGCTCTTACCAGCAGGACAGGCATTGAGGAGCCAACTTTGTCCAGCAGCGCTCCCCAGTCCTCTGGGCTTCCATACAGGCCTTTCTCCAGGACATAGGACTCGCCACAGAAGCCTGGATCCTCAAACACAACCCAGCTGGAAAAGAAAACAGAGGATCATGACTGCTCTGTCAGAAGTGATTTTTCTCCATTTTGATTTAATTCAACTTAGTGGGGAGACACTGTCTTTGATGTGCTCATAAATGCCAAGAATGAAAGCCACAAGAATTCAAACCGAGACGTTTACATTTTATCGCAGTAATTCTTTGCCAGAAAAACCAACTTGGTAATAACTTCCCTCGTGATCCCATGTGAGCATTTTTTCTTTTGTCAAAAGTGGTAGGTCTTACGGGGTGAATTAATGACATGCGAGACTATACAGGGCTTAATTTTGTGTCAGATCAAGCAGGATCCCGATCCGGTACCTCCGCGGTTGGATCCGGAACCTGTCTTATCGGATCCGCCCCTGTAAATAAATGTAATGAATTGAAGAATGTTTTACATTTAGAAATATCTGTTTTTTTTTGTTTTTGTTTTTTGTTTTAACTGTATCTTCATTGAGACTGCACCAAAATATCTTAATTTAGATGCATTCTACAGTGCGGGGATCCATCACCTAGTTCATCACTTTTAACTTGCCGGATCCACCCCCACTCTGCGATCCGGCACCTCCCACTTTACAAATTAAGCACTGAGACTATAGACAGACTTTTTAGTGAGTCAAATTCAAAACTCCAAACCAATCAGAAGCTCAGGGGGAAGGCAGAACAATGTGGGCGAGGTTGTGCCATCTAATAGCAGGCTAGGAGAAAAAGAAGAATTTCAATGCTGTGAGAGTCCTTCCTCGTAAAAAGGACGCAATGTTCCACTCCACATTAATAACCATTTTGTTAGTCTCTCCCATGGGAAGCAGCAATCAGTATTACATGTCCTGCATTTTATTTTCCTTATTAGCTTGTGCCTTGTTTACTGCAAACTTTCAGCATTCTTTTTCAAGCAAAGGAAACAAGCAAATAAACACTGCCTTCTTCTTATCCTGCAGCATGTTTTAATAAAGGATGAAAAAGAATACTCCATCAACATATAAACAACATTTTTTTAAATCAAACCATCTGCCATCCTCCACACAATGTACATGAATTTTACATAATCCCTCTCTGAGGAAAGCAGAATGCTTTAATGCTTAAATGCATATGGGGAAGTGGTGCATTACAATAAAACATTAGTGAAGCTGCAGATCTGTCTCAACCGGCCTGTGTAGGTGTGGCAAACGTGCCGCTACACCTGAGCAGTAGGGAAGACTTCCTTAGAACTTTGTCCTGTCTAATTATCAGGTAAAATAGCAGGAAAGAACATGAGAAAACACACACACACACACACACACACTACTGGAAATTCTCCTCAGCCAGAAACAGATGGGCAGATAGTGTGTTTTTAATAACCATGCAGCAGTCTTACAAAAGAAAGACTGCTCAAAAAACTGCTATAGATGGATTTTTTTTGACCCCTTAAAATGCATTAAACTTTCCAAACCTTTTTTTTCATCTCTGTTGACATAATTGTGAAGATTGCAAAGGCTAGAACTATATGTGATACTTACACACCACTGACCACATCAATAGACTGCGTCCTCTCGCCGTAGTCAGTGTCATTCATGTTGGCAACGGGCATTGTGACATCAATGTTCACTCCAAGCTTGCCAAACTCTCTGTCACTGAACATTTTCATGTATGGAGACAGGAACTCCTGTAGCAGGGATAAAAAAAATCTCATGATCCAGTTTAATGAAATAACAGCACATGAAATGAAGAATTAGACAAAAAAATATTATAAAAAGATAACGATGCATTTACACAAAGCAGGACTCCTCGATCATTCTCTGTCAGACTCCCAATTAAGAAAAGGAAAACGCCCAGCATGTGAAATTACAGGAATTAAATGCTGAATTTATTACTAACAACACCAGAGAAATAAGCTCTGAAGTCTAACTTGTAATTATATCATGAAGAACATGATGTTCATTAGATGGATTAGTAAACGCTACTTTCTAGCGACCACAGCTCTGGGAGTTCCTTATGTTAAGGGCAAGATATTGATTTGTTTTTGAGATACTGGACATCAAAAAATAGGACAAACAATGTATTGTTTTTAATATCTTCTGGTAATCACTGTTTAATTCTTTGGTCATATAGATGCTCCCGTTACACATTTCTGGAACAAGTAAAAAGTAACATTTTTTCTTTTTGCTTCAACCTACATGAGGCCAATAATTAAGGAGCAAACTGAGGAAATGCAATAAATAGTTATTTCCTGCATGTGACATGTACATACTTTTATTGAGTGGCACATGTACTAAGAGGATGACAATACCCCCAAAGCTAATGTCTATAGCTGAACTTTGAGTTTCAAACTTTATCAACAAAAACCCTTATTTATTCAGTCAATTCTATAGTAAAAAAATCTTTTCATCTTTTCAGGAATCAATGTTCAAAAAGTTGAATAGTTTTAAATAGCTTAGGACATTTTCTAACCACCAGCTGAGATTTTCTGAAAACACAGAGCTTTCAAGAAATCTTCCCAGAGACTCGGTGTTCTCAGACTGTCATGCTGTCAGTCCTCAGATTTTAGAGCATTTTTATGTTTCACATTGAAGGTCGCTTCAAGAGGCCATTGGAGTTGTTAGCTCAAAAAAATGACCAATCCACAGAGGTTGAATTGAACTGCTGCACTTTTCCTCTAAATGTTTACCCTTTAGGTATTTTGGAAGCACTTTTATTGCACTTTTTCATTTTACCTGTGAGGGACTGTGTTTTGGAGGTGTGTGTTCTTTGTGTTGATGAGCAAAAGGCAATTTTTCACTTGGAAAATTAACAATTCAGTCTAGTCTAGTCTATTCTATTCTATTCTATCTTGCTTGCTGTCTTTACAGCTATGAGCAACCTTTGTTGTTCCAACCTCTTATTATTCTGAATGTCATTATGATAGCATAATGAGAATAAATACTTCTTGATTCTTGATTACTGGATGAAAAATTCCACCCATTACAATCAAGGTCACGCTATAACTCTAACACTGTTCCCCACGTTGCTATTTATTACACATTAAGCACATTAAGCTACAATCGTCACATAAAGGCAGACAAAACTCACAGAAATTATGGGTCGCATTGAGAGAAGCTCTGGGCCTCCCCAGCTGCTGCAGTCCAGATATTCTCCTTCCTCCAGGATGTGTTGCTGACCCTCAAACCCAGGCTGGCTGTAGCCCACCCAGCTGGTAGTAAGAAGAAATATGCAGACATGCTGCAGGTTAGAGCTGTATTTGTAGATCTTAGCTAGATTATATTACCTCAAACTCACTGTTTGGCAGCAGAATCCTGAGTAAACTTTGTCCCAAGCCAACATAACCACTTAACTTGATCCTGTAATAGGAAAGAGGAAAGGAAGAAGACTCACAATCCTCCAGTGATCTTTAAAGAACCCACGGACTTCAGCTTCTTTGTGTCAAAGTTTGCTCCATTTGTAGCAATGCCTCCGTCGATCTCACAAAAGCTGAAAGCGTCGGTGTCAATTTCCACACAGGAGCCCTCAAAGCCAGGTCTCTCATAAACCACAGCCTGCAACAGAAAGAAGACCGATCAAATATAGTTGTCTGGATGGTGAAATAACAATTAATTCACAATAAAAAACAAGGAAGTTAGATAAATTTATTCGGATTAACTTCTTGACAAACATTTTATTGTCTTTTCAGCGCATTATATTTTTAAATAACAGAACAACAAGAGAAACGACAATGAATCTAAAAAGAAGTTAGTTATTTCACAGCTCACATCTGAGCTCTAGAAATGCCTTTTTGTGGCTGCCTTGGAAATTCCACCACATTAAATCTATTTTTGGCTTCATGTATGATAAACACAACTATTGGGCCAGAGGATCCAGAGTGCAATGCCAATAGGACTTTTAAACAACATGTTTTCCACACTTCCAGAGCTAAAACATTTCTGCTCATCGTTTAGTTATTTCACTATTCACATATTTCAAATGAATGTTTTCATTTTTCTCGATAATGTAGCAAAATGATAACTTATCACAGCTGAGAGAACTGCGTACCTTGACTTCATCGGGGTTCTCCACTTTTAAATTGCCCTGGAACAGAAATATCTTTATCAGTAAACAATTCCTCTGTAATTGAAAGTACACAGCCTACAAAGGACAAACAGTTATTTTTCTAAAATGATAATTTAGAGGAGTGAAAAAGAAAACAAAGGTAAGAATGCAAAACATACCAACAGACAACTGTCATAACTAAAGCCAGAAGGTGTGGACAATAAAAAATTAACAAACACTTATCAAAGCTGCTAATTCATTTCTCAAGGACAAGGTCCCCAGGCTGATAGGCAAAAAAATCATTTAGCAGGATTTCTACCGTAAACCAAACTACTGGACAAACAGTATAATCATAAGAATGCATAAGGATTATGATAAAAGCCATCAGATTATCTTTAAAGGTGCATACTGTAAAAAGGGGGTGCTAGATTGAGTTTGCAGCTCAGTGCCGCCCCTGTCCTTCAACCTGTAATTTGAAAGTGAATCTAAGGATGCCGTTTTGAATGATGAGTCAATTTTTCACACGTATCAAGAGGAGGAATGAATTCTGTCACAAGAGTTGTTATGAGAATGCAAAGGCAATCTTGGGTTCCGGTGAGGAATTAAGTATGGAACCATGACACATTTTGCCATGTAAACACAAATAAATTAAAAAATGTTAATGGTAGAGGATGTAAAATACAGTGCCAGGTCACAGCAAAACAACAGAAATATGATGCAGCTGTGCCATGTCATGTTGGCACCCTGAAAGAAGAAGGCAAGACTTGAGGATGAGACAGTAGTAGGAACATAGAAAATGAGAAATACGAGGAATACAGTGTGGTTCCAAATGATTTGTCAGGTTAAGTTTGAACGCAGTTATCATTATTATTTTCAAAAACATTATTATCTCCATGGAATTTTTGGCCGGCCCTTTTAGAAGTGCTGATATATTTTGATCACATATCAAATTTGATGCAATATGCCCGATAGGTGCAGAAATTCTACCCATGCAAAAGTAAATGCCATGAGAAAAGCCAAAGAAACAGAGATGTCAGTAGGTATATATTATCTCAGAAATATTGATGTGAATCCAAATTTATGCGCAGATAGCGCTGCCGCGGAGCCGCACCAGTGTGGCTCAGAATAGCTAATCAGGTGAAATGCCGGCATTTAGAAAAAGCCGTACCATTTTTAGTGGTCTGAGAGATCCAACGAAGGGCGACGTGAAGCCCCAAGTCTCAGGAGTTGGGTACACTCCTGGTTCCAGCACAGACACCATGCCCTGGAACCCTGGATCACTGAACACCTGCCACCTGAGGAAAAAAAAGAATGTGCATTGTGATTATGTCAAAAGGTCATCTCGCAAAACTAAACCCTGATGGGTTGGAAATCACTGCGAGTCCTGGCATTATGTAGCTTGTCATGAAACAGATGTTTCCCTCTTCAGCCCATGACCTGTAATAACTGTTAAATTCTACGGAGTAGTCTACACACTGCACATCATTAGTCAAAACATTCTTTTATTCAGGTTCAGTTTTAGGAGAGAAGAAAAGCCATTTGTTTCTTATTCAAAAAAAATCTTTGGAGCAACGTGCTTCAGCCAAAGACTTTTGTCGCATTTCACTCTTAGCGTGGGCAGCTTTTGCAGGAATCTCTGACATTTTGATCCATTGTGCAGCACAACACAATGCCTCATATCACTCACCAAATGTGTGCTTTTGGTAGTAAAAAACAAACTCATCTCTTCCATCTTCTACAGAGGAAGTGATCCTGAGAGGTGATTCCAATCTGGCTAAGCTAAAAGATTCACAATAACAGGAGCCGGTGATTCAGTTTCCTCTGTGAAATTAACAAAAAGTTACATCTGCTGAACGAAGAGTGAACATGGCTGAGTTATTGTTGATTAGTGAGTGAAGATGGCACAAGTTCCTGACACAAGCTATTAAATGAAAGGTTTCTATCAAATGTGCCAAGAAAAAGCCACAAAAGTAGCTGTGGGGCAAAAAAGGTCCAGTGATTTTCATTTCCTCCTGGGCAGGGCACAAAATGTACTGCATGCCTACACCTCTCATGTGGAAAAACATTCTCTCGCTAACAAGTTCTCTCCACACCTCTATCTGTCTCTTACTCTCCGTCTAGTCCCCACCTCTCCATTTGCTCTTTTCTGACATGCAGCAGCAGAGCAGACATTCCTGGCAGATAAGTGTAGAATCAAAGCCAAACACAAAGATAAACATAAAGAAACAAAGTAAAGATCATTACATCTCAGGTATTCAGTAAAGCCACACAAAGAGAAGATCCCATTAGAAAGCATCTGCATGCAGAGCATTGCCAGGTTTTCCACCTTTTTGCTGAACCTCCAATAACTGCCAGTCAATATGAATAGAAAAATCATTGAGCAGATCTGGGAGGGTCTTATTATCTTGAAAATGTTTTTTTCTCATTTAGAGCCTGGAGCCAATTTTTTTTCCCTATTGGTTGTACAACTTCTGATTCTGATTTTACCGCCACTTATTGTTCTCTGTGTTGTTTCCCACTGCAGGTTAATTATCATAACAACCTTATTGTCAACCTACAAGTTTCTATGTTTCTATGTTCAATATTTAAGAATACACATGTTGATGCGGTCTAGTACGGAGCTCATCTTTACTTTGCAGAGAAAGAAGGAACCATATACAAGTGTGCTTCCCGATTCATAATGCGTGCTTGTGGTTTCGAAGTCACTTGCAGACATGTAAACCACCCGAACGGATTTGCAAGGAGCAGTTATGCAAGAATTCACTGATGCTGCACATATGTTCTTTAAACAAATGTTAATTTTATCTTTCCAGTCTGTAGTTTCAGTTGCTCTAATGCAGCTTTTTACATTAGTATTCAAAGTTTTAATAGCGACAGGTGATGTAACTTTAAACAAAAAAAAAAGTGTTCTAAATTCAATTGATAAAGTTTTTTCCCTTTAAAAAAAGATATATAGAAATAAAAAAAGATTGTTAAAAATAACCATACTCACACCCCGGAGTGCACTTGGATGGAAGCAGTACTCAGTGGAATGCCGTACGAGCCTGTCTCTATTATGTCATCGTGGTAAGGTGTTACTCTGCCGTGGCCCTCCGGTTCACTGAACAGATCAATATGAGGGATGCTGTAATCCTACAGAGAGGATGTAAACACAGCTACCATCAGCAGTAGCCTTCAACACTACTTCAATAATTCTTCCTTGCGAAAAGAAAAACAAGCTAAGTCGTACTTTTTTCTCTTTTGGGCTGAGCTGGATATGATTAAAGTAATTTCATTGAGAGGTAAAGAGGATGTAGATACTGAAGGAAATATAAGGGGGAGGTTGGGGTAGTCAGGTGCACTCACCCTGACAGCAAGTCGAATAGAGCCAATCTGCATTGGCGGGCTGTTGTGTGGTTCGGTTTCTGGTCCTGGCTCTGCCCACACATTCTCCAAATCAACGTTCCCTTCCTCCAAAGCAATGATGCGCCCCTGAAAGTCGGGCTTCTCGTAGAGCACCCAGCTGTATTGTAAGGACAATTGGTATCAGATGGCTGAGAGAAAACTAATACTAAAGATGAGACGAGGCAGATGTGATGTTAGAGGCATATGATAAATAGATTTTTGGAATTACAATTATTCGGTCCCTTGCAGAAAGATGATTAGTGTAGGCTCATATATGGCTGACTAGAGCTACATCTATAAAGATCCCCAGTTAATACATGCTGTGTGGTTATTTTGTTGCAAAGCTTGAATGTAAGAAAAGAAAACCAATAACGGACTGAGATGATCCACAATAGTGGAAATAAAGGCTTAAATAAATTTCTCTAAATTTTAATTGAAAATAAAACGTTCATCTTTTTCGCTTCTTTCTTTTGATGATAAAATGCACTGATGTGGCAGAAGGCCACGTCTAATTTTCTTTTTATTTGTTGTCACAATAGACAATGATTTACTGCCTTCACTGAAAAGGCATCTAATGGTATCAGTCTATCTACTTGTTCTTAATTGCGATCAAAGTTCTCCACAAACAGACAGATGCAGAAGTTATGTAACTCTCCCTTGAGCTATTTTTGGTACAGCCCCATTCTGTAGCAATGTAGCTTGAATGTCAAAGGTATTACAAAGGTACATTGGAGAGGTACATCCTTGCAGTTTGTGTTTCAGCAAAAGGTTGCACAATCAAACAAATGGACAGAAAATGGAGATGGCTTCCAGAAGGCTGTTGCACAAAAGAAGTAGTTATAGATGCAAATGAAAGAAATCCTGGTTTTATTCATCGCACACTAAAGAAAAGGTGGTGGAGGTCGAAGATGCTGAAGCAGCCATAAGTAGTTTAGCTTAATGGGGTTAATTAATGGTAATATTTTCCTAACAGTGAGGTCACTGAAATTTACTGATGGTGAAATGAAGATGCATACTGGTGTAGCAGACTAAAATATTGGCCCTAATGATTGGCCGTAAAAATACTTTTTTATTTTCCATCCTCAGGTAAAACCATTATATGCATAATGTAGCTAGATTTTTCCCATGGCAGTTAATTTAACAATGCAATTTATCAGAGTCTATCTTGGACATAGGTGATTTTAAATGTATTTTTTTCTGGATGCAGTGTGTGCTGGCAGAACAAACAAGGTAACAGGAATAATAAAGCAGTTGCTGGTTTGTTTTGTAGGTTAGCTGAATAGAATATATCTAAATGCCACTGGTTTCATGACACAAAGTAAAATTCAGACAGAATAGTTGGGAAAATCAGGAAATAACTCTCTGCCAATTTAATGAAATAGCCCCGAAGACAAAAGGATGTCCATATCTATGCAAATAAAAACCTTTAAGAAGAGGATTTATGGAGAATGAGAGTGGTTAGCAAGCATGAGACTCCCACTTCAGATATTAAGCTACACCATATTAGTCTACTCAGAAGCTTTGAACCAACACTGGTCTCCCTAACACACATGACATTAATTAGAGCTACATTTCACAACAAATTTCTGTCCTCTATCTGAAAGTCTTGAGTGCACAGTGCACTGCTGCTTACCATCCTCGAACAACCTTCACTGATATGAAAGGTGAGAGCTGCAGTGACGAGGCATCGGCTACATCCCTGTAAATCTCATATGCTTGGCCGCTGAACTGAGCTTTCTCAAACAACACCATCTGCAGAGAGACACAAGAGGCAGTGAAAACAACACATAATGACTGGAAAGGAATGATGGCAGAAAGCAGTAATTGTTTAATCTTCTATACTGAACTGTAATACCACCAGGTTTTTAGAGCAGCCTAATAGAATTACAGTATTCTTCATCTTCTTTTTATGCTACATTTAGAGCAACAACACATGTTTATGCACAGCAAAAAGGCCATACAGGGACTTAATTATGAGAGCCAACAGGATATGTTGTTAATGTGATGGGTTTCTTCATCGTGCTGTAAAATTTCCAACAGAATACTGAGGCTTGTGAAGGACAGCAAAATTAACTAAAAAAAGGCTGCACTGGAGAATAAAACTTTCTTCTTGTTTTAACTCCTGAAGACCTCATCAAAAACTCTAAATCCTATTCTAAATTTCTAATTTCTAGAAAGCAGATCCCTAGCACAGCTAAAGCAGAAGGTTGATCGAATTAATGAGTAACTAGTGTGTAAGCAGGAGTCTGGAAATACTGAGTGCTCATGGGATGTCTGACTTTACAGCTATAATGAGCTTCAGCGATAATCACGAATCAACAAGTTTGCACCGTTAGCAGCACTGAAACCCACGATGGTAACTGTACCCAGCTGAGCATTTGAACTACACTTCTTTTTTCTTATTTTTCCGATGCTCTGTTTACCCCCAAGAACACCATATGAAAAGCAGATGTTTTAACAGAACAAAGAGATGTCTGTTAAAATCTTTCTCTCCATCTTGTTTCTATTCTGCGCAAGCAAAGCTGTGTCAACCATACCTTTCCAGGGCGTATGTGAAATCCCTTGACAGACCTTACCTGGAATGCAAAAGCACACAATTATGATTGTGACAAACATGACAAATATCTATAACCATGCTGTTCTGCAATAGTTTTAGCAGCAGCTCCAAGCTTTTGGATCACCTTGACCTCTCAGTTCACTTATAGGACACAGTGGGTCTGTTGGGAATACACAGCTTTGGTTTTAAACTAAAACACCACCGACAGGCTGACCAGTCAAAGAAAATGTTGCATAATCTTTACCAGCCAGAGAGACAGATTTAATATTTACAAATAGTTGTTAGAAAGTGAAGAATTTCCTCTGCATCAACCAAAAAATGTAAAAGTTTAGATTTTTGATTAAACTGAGTATATTTTGATACAAAAAGATTAAACAAGGTAATTCTTCCAGATATTAAACTTTCAATAAATAAATCTTACTTCCAGATATATTAGCAAAAGTCTGAATTTTTATCCTGCAGGAAAACATTGCAATATAACACTAAAGGTCAGCAAGCCTTTCTTGTAATAAAAACAGGTTCACTCGCAAACCATTTAATTAGTTTAGTTAGACAGTTTTTACCAGTAAACACAAAGGAAATGGTAGGAACACAAATATTTATAAATGTATCCAGATAGTTTTTCTCAGAAAGGAAGTTATACTACACAGTGTTTACATCCATCAATACACCAGTGATGGCAACACTGGAGGCAAGGGAGGTAGTGTTTAGTCTCATTATGCAAACAAGCACACTCTTAAACCTTCGAGCCTGTGCCTTTTTTTAGGCCTCTACCCAAAAACTACATATCCATAATTAAATAATCTGCAATCACAAGAACTATTTGAATACTTTTGGATTCATAGTTAAGGGAGGACTTGTGATAAGACTTGCAAATATCAATATGCTACAGGTGCACAATAAATGCAGAATGGACAAAGCACTAAAGAAAATGTTTCATACTAGACTAAAAAAACACTTTCAGGGTGAATAGAAATATTTGGACCAATGCCACTGCAACTATAAATATCTCAGCAAAGATCAACGAATTAGAGAACACAGACAGCTCAGGTGAGGTTTCCATTTTGGCAGTACTGTTTGGCATATTTGGGCACCATCTGTCTTTGTGCTTTCCTGAAACGTCTGTCCTAAACTAAAAAGAATCTCTTGAACATTGAGCTTAATATCTATCTATCTATCTATCTGTCTGTCTATCTATTTTAAAACTGTGTTCATGTATTTTCATAGCAGCCATTTGTGTGGGTAGTTCCAGCCAACCTGGACAATATGGGGACTTAAAGCTTAGCAGATACTGAGATAATTTCTTGTAAACTATGACAAGAATCATTACTTGTATATCTTGAAATAAATCTGAGCAGGTGTGACCAGAGTACACTTTGATTTAATCCAAGTCTGCTTCCTGTTCCTCATTAAAAGTTTGATGAGATGTGCCAAAAATGTCCCAAACACTGCAGCCCAGTAGTTACCTGTTTCTTTAAAAAAAAACATTCAGAAGAAACCGTTTCAACTCCTTGACCTATTCTGTAGCATTGGTGGAAATTGTGAAGCTGATCTGGTGAAAGCTGTAACTTCATAATTGACAGGGTTTTTCGTGTTATTTGGATTCAACTTTCACCAGAAGAAGAAAAAGTACTAATAAACAGGTGGAGAAATGTGGTAAGAATGAGGTGACACAAGACAGCCCAAGAGATTCACCAATTAAAGATTAGTTTCTACAAGACTTATTTATTTCATAAAATGAAAAAACAATGAGTCAAGTGAAACAAAATAATTTCCAAGAAAACCCTTTGTAGTATAGCTTTATAGGGAGCTAAGGAAAAACAGTTTCTTGCCAGCACAGCAAGCTGGCAAGTATTCTACTAAAAGTCTAAGAGGATTGTTGTGCTTCTGGGCAACACAAAGTTATTTTGTAATCCTAAACTATAAAGCATGCTGTGGAAAATGTTTATAAAGCATAAAGCACACTTACATTATCCCTTACTATTCCATGTGGCTGAGTCAAAGTCTGTTTGAACTCAGGGAGTGTAGGGTGTGTGGTTGAAGGAATACCAGGAAAACTCGGAGGCCCAGTCTCAGGAAGTGCTAGGCTTGGTTTTGCGACCGTGTCTGTCTTACCACCAGAAACTAGCGTGGTCATTTTCCCAATTATCTGATGGATAAAATAAAAACAATCGAGTTAGTTCATAGCTTGTTTATAAAATGTATTGTGGTGGTCTTTCTTTCCTTTTAAATGTTATTTATACATTGATCTTTTTATGTTCAGCTCACCTACCTAATGATTCAGATCATTTTCAGCTACACAAAATAACACTAACCTCTGGTTTGACTTGATCTTGTCCTTGTGTGCTCTGCACTGGCGTTGCTGGATCTAGTGGGAGGTACTTCTCTAAATAGTCAGGCAGCTTGATGTCGTTAAAAGAAGGAAGTGGAGGACCTGAGTCACTGACCACAGCCTCTGCAGCCTGGGCTTCCTCTCCGCTCTGCTTGGCCAGAATGTCTTTGATTCCAGTTTTAGCTGTGGGGCTTGGGCTGGTTGGCTGGGGTAGAGGTAGTGAGCTGAGCTGGGGGGCTTCACCAGTTGACAAATCCCCTAAGCCGGCTACCTCTGCCTGCATTTGAATTCCTTTCCTCTTCCCTCTTAAGCTGGAAGAAATGAGACTGCTGAGGACACAACTGCTCTCTAATCGAGACTTCACTTTGATCTGGTCATCCTTCTCTTCCTTCACAGCGTCCTCATCCTTGTCCTTGAGGCGAGAATGATTGTCCCGGATACTGAACAGCATGCTCCTTTCAGCAAAACTAGCCCTGGCCGGTAGCTGGCCGGATTTTGTCTCTGTGCTCTGGAGCTTGGCTAAAAAACTTGGAATTGAGTCCAAGGTGGATTGAGTCTTCTTACTCAAACCAAATGTAAACTCTTCGGGATCAAATGTCTTCTCAAAGTGGTCCTCTTTGATAGCTGGCATCGCAAAAGGGGGCTGAGGTGTACGAAGGTGGCTATGCTTACGTAGTGGAAGGGGGAATGGGGCACAAAGTTTCTTGATTCTCTTAACAAAATCATCATCTAGCTCACCAGAAGTGTCCAAGAGATTGCTCTCGCTTCCAGAAGAGGTCAGTTTAGCTTCTTGGACTTTAAGCTTGCGCTTGGGGAAGTCTACGTCCAGCCAGCTAGAGGGGGCATCTTGCTGTGTTGATGAGTAATCTTGGCGAAGTCCTGGTGGTAACTGGAGTCTCTTAAGTGGTGAATGCTGACTTGAGTTAGGGGTTAGCTTGTTAGCCTCTGGAAAATTAGGTGCTTTTAGGATTTGACTTGCTTTGTCTGAAACTGCTTCCGCTCTAAGTGTGTGAAATGAACATGAAGAGAAATCCCCATTAGGTACAGGTGAAAGTTCATTCTTTGGCAGATTAAATCTTTTCTCAGATCCATTTTCTTTTTCATTTACTGTGGAGGTGGAAGTGATGCTATCAGAGGGACTCTGAGTTATTTTTCCTTGATCTTTGAGTGAGGCTGTATTACTGGTGCTCCCTGTATGCCTGATTTCCTCAGACTGTGTGTGGCTAAAAGCTGCTCTCAATTTGTCTCCCGAGATTTTACCCTCTAGGAGCACTGATTGGACAGTGGAACTTTCTACCCCATCACCCTGCCTAGCTCCCACAATGGGAGATTTATAGTCAGAAACAGGAGAGGGCTCCTTAGCAGATAAATCTTTCTTTACTTTGTGAGTTGTGCCACTGTGTGCACTAAGTAAAGGAGTGCCTTTGGGGACTTTAGCACTCTCTCCCTCATCTGCTATAGTTGCTTCGGCAATATGTTTTGAGTTGGAGAATTCAGCATCATTAGCTCCATGTGTACATGAGTCATCGAGTGAAATTTCTGCTTTTTCCACAGACAGAGAATCAGGTGGGGGCTCTGCTGGAATTACCAGCTCTGCTTGTGTTCCAGGGCTTTCTGCCGGCTGTATTTGCTGCTCTGGAATCACATTTGTACCCGTCTCTACTTTCTGAGGTTGTTTATCCCTTTCTGTGCCACTCACATTCTCATCAGTCGGGCTGATGGTACAAATAGCAGCTTTCTCTGCATGTGCAGTGACAGTCTGATCAGCGTGCCGTGTTTGAACAGACAGTGGTGATGATTTGTTCGAGCTTTCTGATGACTGACTTGGTGTTTCTGGTTGATTGACTTTTTTAATGCCCTCTTCTTTCGCTGAGGTGCCTTGTCCTTTGTGTAAAACATTGTCCTTTGTGGTACTTTTGTCTAAATGTAGTGGCTGCTGTGTATTTTCTTTGTTCTTTTCCTCACTATGATTTGTTTTCCCACTGCCTATCATTTCTAATTTCTTCGAAGCTTCAGTCTCAGCTTGATGCGTTAGCTCCGTGTCCTTGCTCTGGGATTGTTTTGATTGTCCTGTTTCTTCTTTAGCAGGCGTCTTTCCTTCTATTTCACTTTTAGATGCAAGCTGCTTTGGTGATTCTTTATGGAATGGAGGCTGTTCACCAGGTGAGTCTTGCTTCGATGCAGGAAACTTTTCATGAGGCTGATCAACTGAGGAGGTTGTTGATAAGACAGACACCAAAGTTTCACTGTTATTCTCCAAGGCCTTTTTTCTTTCCACCGTGAATGCAAGGCTGTGTTCCTCTGATTTTACCTCCTTTTGGGGTAAAATAACGGGCTTCTTGTCAATGGTTGTCTTTGTTGCACTGCTACCAGCAGCAGTATCAGGTTCATCTTTGTTGACAGGTAGTTCAGTTGATCCCTTCTGCCTTTTGGCTGGTTTTTCAATGTCACCTTTTTCAAATGAAGAATCCCCCTGTTTAACTGATACCTCCGATTCCTTTTTAGACGCCTCCTGTTTAGTGTCGCTTAATGGTTGTTTATCTGATGTATCCTCTGGAAGTTTATGGGATTCTAAAGAGACTCCCTCTGAACGATGCTTGGAGGCAAATGGAGTCTGCTTTTGTTTTACAGCAGCATCGTTGGGTTTGTTTAGAATATTTGGGCTGGTGGGACTGGCCGGTTCTTTACTTCTCCTCTTTTTAGAGCGGGAGCCTGTTCTGTTAGGGCCTTTAGGTTGTGGTTTCGAATTGTTGGTCAGATCTGCAGGATCGTCTGGATCTTCAGCTCTCTCAGCACCCTCTGGCCTTATATCTTGATCTGCTGTTTTCAAAACATTTTCCTTTGTACGAGAGTCTGTTGGTTGTACCTCCGGTATGCAAATCTGTACCCCAGCAGCAGATTTATCTCGTCCAAGTGGTTCTGCTGTTATACCTGAATTTGTTTTTGTTTGTCTCTGCTCTTTAGAATCCAGTTTACCCTGATTGTCCAGTTCTTGTGACTTTAATGACGAAACAGCCACAGACGAGGCGGATTTCTGAGACATTCCTGACTTAGCTGGCATCTGAGTCGGTGCTGCTTTGGCTTCTGACTTAGAAGCCTCTGCAAATTTCTTTGCTCGCTCCTTGATCGATATCGGCTTCTCCCTTGTAGGTGACACAGAGCTAGAGCTGGCCGAGCCGTAACGCTCGGCCGATCTTGATCTCTGCTCAGACAAAATAATGTCTGCTTTAAACTTGCCCGCGATTGTTCTGCTTGGAGAGACATCAGCACTTCTCGGGGTTTGAAAGGTGGTTTTGTTACTCCCATCAACCTTGTGCCGTTCAAACAGGCTGATTCTATCTGCAATCCGACCAATAGCTGGCTTAGGCTCCTCCACAATCTTCTTTAGGCCATGACGTCTGTACAACAGGAGAGAAATGTTTCAAATAGAAAATATGACTAATAACAACTTGAAAGTAATATACCTCTCACTAATAAACCTTAATTTAATCTTTGGATAATTATCTAGTCACTTGAAGATAAGAATGACTTCCTTTTAAATATCATTTGAGCTTTAAAGACCTGCCCTAAAACACAGGGCTGAACTGTGTGTCATGACTCAGCTTTGTTACATACTTAATACAGCTGTGTTTATTCCACCAACGTAAGTAACTGTTTTGACATCAAAATCAAATTAGACCAAAAAAACAGGTTTAAAATTATGTTATTAAATAGAAACACATGGGTTAATTAAATACTTAGCCCTGGAAGATCCAGCAAGCTGCATTCTGAATAGACTGTACAACTGCTAAGACACTGTTTTGTATTGGAAATGTAATAGTTGGTCAATTCATTCATGAACAAATATTTTCCTCTTTTAGCTTCAGCTTACCTTGCATCAATCTCAGCTTTAGGTTGATCCTTTGCTTCATCTCTGGTATGCTTTAACGCTCCATTAAAATCCTGTTGGTCTTCGGCTTCATTTTTCTTTGGTCTTAAAGGCACATTCTTTGGGTAAATCTTCACTTCACTGTGAGAACACTTAATACTCCTACGTTTGGACTCTGGTGTTTCGGTTTTCCTTTCTACTGTGTAATTGCTGTCATCGTCCTCCATGTCTGCGCTTCCATCCACCTCATATGTCTGAGTGGCAGGACTGACTGGGGCCAAACTCTGGAAGTTGTCCAACTGCTTGACCGTATCAGTGCAGGGAATCTTGCTTTCCCCTCCTTTAGGTGAGTCTTGTAAGGTGGGGTTAGGCCTGAGGGTGGAGTCTGCCTCTCTCATGCGGGCGTCTGGACTTTTGCCCTGGGAATTTGCCTTATGGTTACTAGCTACAGGGAATCCCTGAACAGGATGAGCATTTGTGGGCTTTTTTTCCTGAGGAGTGTTCCCTCCATCTCCTTGTGAGTTCCTCCTGGCTTTCCTCCTAGCTGAGCTTTTACGCCCCATGCTGTCAGCTTCTGTTTGTTTATTATCAGGTTCAGACTCTAACTGTGAGTCTTTGTGTGGTTTCAGCGACACTCCCACTACAGCACTGTAATAACTCTGTGCCCCAACTGCGGGCCTCACATTTTTCTTTGCACTTGTTAGGCTTGAGCTATTTGCTGGATCAAAACTTGGTGGGGACTTTGCCTTTGGGAGGACTTGCAGGCTTTTTTTGACTGTGGAGCGGACAACTTCCCGTTCAACACAGGGGCCGCCTTCACACTGAATCACACTGGTCTCCTCCAGGTACACATGGAGCTTTATACCTGTTTGGACTTGTGCCTGTCTCTGAGCGTGAGGCTGGGTATGGGCCTGATCAAAGTCCTCTACCACTCCCTGTTTAAAGGAGGGAGCGGGATCTGTCAGAAGACTGACATTTTTCTCAGGATTCCTGGTTACTGAAGAGCCGTTGCTGCTCTCCACCCTCTCCTTGCCCTGCCCTGTTCTCTGCTTCCTATGCCCTGCAAGCTCCTCCTCTTTTGGACCTCCTTCTCCTGCCTCAGTGCTGCTCACAACAGAGCTGTCTCTGTGGGCAGACTGTGTGGCGTCCTCCTCCTCACAGGGGAGAAAGTCTCTGAAGAGACCCAGAGAACTGGGACTGTCCTCTTGCAAGTGTTGTTCCCCTGCCTTGGTTCTCACTGAATTCTCACTTTCCTCTTTGCCTTTAGTCTTCTGACTACAGTCACTACTTGAGGAGGCATTTTCACTGACAGGCTTCGGAGCTTTTCCCTTCCATGGGGATAACCAACTGCCGATGCGACCCAAGACTCCAGTGCTGGGCTGCTCTTCGGGGTTTTCAGACTAAAGCAAACCAGAAAAATAGCTGACATAAATGACTACTTAAGCATGCAGCTACAGTATAAAAACATGCATATTTCAGTTAAATATGCGCAAACTTTGGTAAAGTGTAAATGAAAAGTAATCAAATGTAATAATACAAATATTATGTCTATGCGAAGAGAAAAAAAAAAGAGTATGAAGGCTACAGTATAGGATTCAAAGAAAATGTCATTTCTAAAGCAGCCATGCATCTCTTAGCACATAAGACATGCAGTGGTGCTTATAACCCGTAAGCTTACCGTAGAAAATACCATATCATTCAGACTCTTTATGTAGGTTGTGAACATGATTTTGGTTTAGAACAAAAACTCCTACAGAGCATAAAACAAACACAAAATCATTTCACCAAAATAAACTACAACAGTGAGAAAGAGCAGGAAAATCATCTTAAGGAAAAAGACAGTCTGCCTCAGCTTAGTGACAGATCATACAAAACTTTCTAAATTAAAGCTATTTTTATTGTCAGTCCAAGATCCACACTCACCCTTAATTACTTGAAGAAAACTTTTCTCTCGCTTGTTATATGTAAGCCGCTGTGAACGAGTCCTGAATAAGATCTTCTCTAAAATGCATGTCAAACTGATGAATATGTGCAGTTAGTCCTTCTTCTTGTCTTCAGTTTAGCATCCCCAAAATGCAGCATCGAACTAAATATGCGTGTGGCTGAAGTTCAGCCCCTCCAGCAGAGCGCGCGCAGCTCAGTGGCTGAAAAGATGCCTTCAAATACGGCTCGTAAACTTTGCACGTCAAGGACACTAATGAGGACGAGTCAACCAGTAATTTTCCCACGCCAGCCGCGCTTTCTTTTTTGTGTTCCTAGTTAGTGTGGCTCGAGGCCAACTTGTGAGAACTATGTTTTACAGACATATTTGACTTATGTTAATCAGCAGTCATTTTAGTCTGTTTGCTAGAAATAAATGTGGTGGGTTTATAGCTTCAGAGTACAATTTAAAACTGTTATTCTAATTAGGCCAACCGATATGTTAGCCATTCAAGGATCTGACAGTCTGACAGGAGCTTGAGATATG
>JAVQJG010101284.1:0-11088 GCA_036024015.1 Craterocephalus amniculus
GCCAGACTCTGTTAAAAGTTAGACAGAGTAAGGTTAATACACTTACCTCTCTAACTACAGAGTCAACATCTGTATAATTTCATGTGATTAATCAAAACTTCTCTTTTTTTTCTTTATAATTTTATGTTCTATTGGGTTTTCCAACATGTGATTCAACTGGTTACTTTTAGATTACTTCTTGTACATCCATTATTTTGTGTCCACAACACTTTAGTCTTTACAGTTTCCTTATTTTTCAACAATGGAGATTTTTTGTTGGATAAAGAGATTTTAAAATAGAAATAAGACTAGTAATTTTAAAGCACATGAAAAAAGGATGTATGAGCTAAGTGCACAGCAGCAAACATGCCTCAGATCAACATCAAAACACAAGTATTGGAATAAATTATTACATTTGATCCGATCTTTTTGGGATTAACCAAAATTTCTAACATGTCATTGTGTAACTGTAGATGATCTATGATGTTGTAATGGCACCGTTTGACAAAATAATTAATAAATTCTGCTTTGTAGGCTATCGTAAGTTTTAAGTAACCATATTTCATGTGACCCTGATCAATGAAGAAAGAAACAGGGTGCTGTGTTTGCACCTTTTATTTTTTTTAATACTGCTTTGTTTTTGTCTCTTTATGCTAATTTCTCTTTCACAACCATCCACCTAAAAAACCCACACAAACATGCACACATGCACTGCAGGCAGCATCAATGTGCTCTACCTTACCTTGATTTCAGAAGGCGACAGTTTGACTGTTCGCCTGCCAGTCTCCGGAGAATCCTGGTTCTTTTTGTTCAGGTAGACTGCAGCCACTTGGCTTTGCTCCAGGAAGGACAGCAGAATCAGCCGGTCGCTCAGCACGGCTGGGGATGACATCACCACATTTAATGTCATGACTCAAATTACAACAACAGCACCATAAATGTTGACAAGAGTCCGCCATCTTCTTCACATCACTGATTAGTGTGATGATAAATACATCCACTTGTGAAAAACTCATATAAATAAATAGAGAGATGTTGAGATTAGTGATAAATACAAGTGATAAGTCAGGTGTTTGAGGATGTAGTTTTACATTTTGAAGACTTCTGAGCTTCTAAAAAGCTATAAAAATAACATATAAACCAGATTTGGTGCTCACATGTGGTTAAAACAGCTTCATAAATAGATTCACAAGTTCAGAGACTTTAACGCTACAAGTGTTTTTTATATTCAGAGATTTAAAAAAGATTGTTACAAGTTTCCATTCAATGAATGATTTCAAACTGGTGCTCTGGTTTCATTTCTATCATTTTGTTGCTTTTCCTCATTTGCTGGCAGAGTTTCTATAATGATAAAGCAGCGTCTATAACCGAGTGTCATGCTGTCACAGGGAAACTGAAGACAATTTAGTTGGTTTATCTGTAGTTTTTGTAAAATTACCCTGATAAAAAATGAAAATTAAAGATTTTTTTTTCTGTTATTCAGCTTACAGCATTATCTTTTGGCAATGAAAATAAACAAAAATTAAATATCTGAACTCTCATTCAGCTTCTACGGTCTTGTATTTAACTTATTTTCCCTCTAAGTTCTCAAATCTGTCTTTTCCAGCAGTGTGCTGTCTCTCCTTCCTTTTTTCCTTCACACCTAGTTTACTCTTTTCCTTCCCAACACCCTCTGTCTTCTTTGTATCTCTTTGCTTCCTGTCAGTGTGCTGAAGGCTGCAAGGCCTTTTTTTTGTGGTTAGAAGAACACACTTGATCCTGTTCAACTCTTCAGGAGCTGCATGGAAACACTGATTAGCAATTAAGCCCCCCTCTCCTTCAAATTAATCTGTTTATGAAACCAATTAAATGGAAAGGAGGGGGGTTGTTACACATGTCTCTCAGATATCCTGCTTTGAGTTGAACGAATGAAGCACCCTGAGATTTACAAAAAAAAAAAATCTTACCAGCAATTAACCATGCCGTGTGTGTATTTATAAACAGGAGGGTATTGGAATGATTACACTTTAAATCGTCCTGTTGTGTGAAAATTTTAAATTAATATGCAAATATTTGGGAGCAAGGCGAGAAAAAGCCGGGAAATACAGAAAAACTAGCATCTAAATCAGGTCATTTGAGTCAGTCTGTCAGAGTTGGATTATAAAGCATTTGTTATGAAAACTGGCTCAAAGCTTGGAAAAAAACACCATACAGCCATTAACAAAGCCTTAGCTTTCTGAAACAACGTTTAATGCAATAGTAAGCGTCTTTGTAATAGATTACAGACAAATCAAGTTAAATGCAGTTTAGTATTGATCTCTATGGGTGTCTATAAACGGGATTAAGATTAATCCCATTCTTTTCCAAATGAGGGAGCGGATCTGAACCAGGCTCTGGCCCAATCTGGGACCAGGTGGCTGATTTAGTATTAAGGGCCAGACCTGCATGATCCACTCTGAAACCAACCCCCAGACACCAGGAACGCAGAGGAGCATGTATACATGTAAAGTATCCGCACAGTCCCATGCACAGATAGCTCCATATGCATTAAAACATGCACGCCTGCAACCACATTTTATGCATTCACATTGACACACACCAACACATGTACAAATGCATTCACGCCCACACGCAGGAAGCCAAGCTCCAACATGGTAAAGTGCACAGAGTTTCTCCCCACATACACACAGACGAAAACACACGCAGAGTCCCCCTTAAATCCATTTAATGCCATCTCCTCTGCAGCATGTTGACATAAGAGGCCAATGGGCTTAAGCAAAGCACATTTAAACATGAGTAAATGAAACCAGCTATGAAAAATCACTTAAGGATGCTTAATCGCGGAGCATATGCTTAGCTTGGCCCAGCCACCGGCCAAAAGGAAGCCGGTAATACTTTGATGGTGTAAAATATTTGTAATCTGCCGCTCGGCATGATGCAATCAGAGCTCACGGTAGAAACGCAGTGGAAACCGGCATTCTGGTTTCAAAGTTGAACACAGAACAGTGAGCCAGCTTCCGGAAACAAAGGCAAACCTGGCTCCAGCCGCTTTCTTGTCACAAATATACAAAAACAAGCCAGGCCTGACATTTAGTTGAATCCATGCAAATCAGAAAAGGGATTTTCTCCTGCATTCAAACGCTCACAAACCTCTTTCTGCTTTAGAAAGTTGTCAAATCCTGTTCTGAAAATGAAAACGAATTCTGTCATTACACAGCAGCTTATAGTTTAATTTAAGATTCCACTGGAGCTGCAATGTTTAGTCAATTAATTGCTTGAGAAAAAAATATGAATATGCAGCCATTCTGATCATTTTTCAAATAATAAAGTTAAAGATTTGTGGAGTTGGTCCTATTGCATGACGACATATTTTCATGTTTTAATACAACATGGTTAAATACATGTGGCTGTTTGTTGAAAATATTTGTATATTTTTGTGGGGAATTGTATTTAGATTAATCAGTAAGGAGCAACCTGACATGTCTGAGACTAAACATTCAGGTAATTAAACAATCATAATGAATTCCAATCAGGCGTATGTGACAGAACACACACAAACACACAAATTGGTGACAACTTGACCGTAATTATAAACTGTTTCCGTGTCGGACGGTGTGATCTGGTCTGGCTCTCCACTCTAATTGTCTCAGGCTAATTTAACAAGTGGCAGATGTTAGAACCACAAACCCCCCCCTCAAAAAAAAAAAAAAACACACACACATTCACACACAATCCCCGGAACCCACCCTCTCACAACCATTACTCTAATAATTAGTGCCTCTGAGGCTTTGAATAGAGCGCGGCAGGAGGTGACTGTGTACCTGCGTGTTTGTGTGTCATCTTGCATGTGTTTCCAGTTTTTCATTGTTTGTTTGCAAAGGTGAGAAAACTTACAGCAAGTGTTTGTTCGTTTGTATTTCTTTTTTAAAAATGCAAGCTAGTAATTGCACACAAAAGTGCAAGAGGACAAGTGTGTGCATGCTTGTATGAGAGAGAGTGTGCACTTGTGTGTGTCTGTGCACTATGGGGGCTTTATCAAGCGTCTGGAGACCCCGGGCGGAAGTAGGGAGGGCGGTGTTATGAACAAATAATTGATACAGAAAGAAAGAAATAATTAGCAGATTTGGGCGAGTGTCCACGGCCTCTTATTCTCTCCTGCCAGGTCTGCAGAGCGAGGCGGCGCAGCGCGAGGGGGGCGGCGCTCCCTGGAGGAACGTGCGATGGAGGAAAAACACTGATGGATGCTCTTAAGGGAAGGCCCCTGGACACACGCAGCACAAAAGGATTTGCCCGCAATTAGCTAGCAGAGCCGCCTGGCTCACCTGTGGCACCTGTTATATGTGTGAGAGAGTGTTTGCGTGACAAAGTGTTGAGGAGATTGTGGTGTATGTGTGTGTGTATGTGTGTGTGTGTGTGTGTGTGTGTGTGTGTGTGTGTGTGTGTGTGTCGGCTGCATTTGGGGTGAGCAGGTGTAAACAGTGCTGGTAGAGGAAGAGAAAGTGCGTGGCAATATGGCGTCATGTTTTTGGAAACACTAAACATTTAAATGCAAATATCTCAAAACGAGTTTGTGTTTGTTTGAGGCTGTTAGTCAGAAGCAGGGCTGAAATCTGCTTAAACTGCAGTGAGCATATGACTCACACGTAAACCATCATTCATTTCAATGAATGCAAAAATTTGCAGCCATACAAGAGATTGTTTAACTGAGGTGATGAGCGTGCAGGTTGCATCAGCTCTGACAAGCATTGACAGAAATAAGCACATTTACAAATGTTTTAGAAATCATAATGTATTCAGAAGAGTGAAGAAGACCTGATGAATCATTCTAAGACAAATCCGACAAATTTATTTTTAACCCTGTCCTTTCCAGCATCATAGGAAGCAGAATGATGGCTAAATGGATATAAGAGTCCTCTTGTAACTAGAGAATTCTTTATTTTCATTTGGTTATTCTGATTACATTTTAATGCTGGACCTAAGAAGAAACAAAGGGGGGGGGGACAGTCAGTTTGATCGACAGAGAAAACATGGATCATAATGTTGGGTATGACCCCAAAGAAGCTTTAAATGTGTACAACTACATGTAATCATACAGCACACAATACTTGGTCATTGTGAGTGAAAAGGTGTGTTTACATACAAATGTGGGACAGAGTTTCAAACTTTGGGAGAAGACCTTTAAAAAGACTTGATTTTAGGGTTAAAGCCCAAGTTAGCTAGTGCAAGCAACTGCAATGTAAAGGTCAGATGGAAAACAGATTCTGTCATTGTTCAATTTAGCCTGCAGTTACAAACCATTTTTTCTGCTAAATTACAAATCATTTTATTCTGCTAAAAGTCCAGATTTGATGAATGTTTCACAACTAGTTTTATCACATTTTTTACTTGTCTTAAGCTTAGATATTTTGCCTAATTTTAGGAAATGTTATCAGGTGCAGTTATCTTATTGCACTTGCAGATTATCTCACTTGAATCTTGTCAAGGGAACTCTTTTTGCTTTTTTCTTTGTATTGATAAAGCAAATTTTTGCGCTGAAGGTGGAAACAAACATGCATGAGTGCAAAACTCACCATCAGTCACTGTGTTGGCTGGTAGTCGGCCCACTAATGTGCGGTCTATACACACTTGTTGAAGCTGAGGTCCACTGAGAGTAAGGGTCACCAGGACTCCGCTGCTCATCACCATCTGGAAGAAACCAGCAGCTCAGGTTTGCTCCACTTATATCTAAAGGTTATTCAGAAAAGTCTTCACAGTTAAAAAATTCAGATTTAAAATCATATTTGAACTTAAATAACTTTTCCAATAAAAGAAGAGGCATAAATATTTTAATTTTTTTTACATTTTAAATCACGTTACAGATTATTTTTTGGGGGCAAACATAAATTGCTTAGTGTCTGTTAATCTTTGAACTTGGTTTGGTAAAAGCATCACAGCTTGAATTTAAAACAAAGAAGAGTCCAAAATACTAAGAAAACAACACTTCAGGGGGAAAAAATTCAACCAAATAATAAAATGTAATGAAAGTACATTTGTGGGATTCATAAATTGGAATCTGTCACTGAATCAAGGGTTTTAAACAAGGTTTTTGATGCTGTACAGAAGCTAAACTACCCTGAGAACATTTTTTTTATGCTAGTTAATGAAACAATGATTTGTTAAAATTCTCTGTATTCCACAAGGCACAAAAATACACAACTGAATGTGTAAATGGAGCTTTATTCAAGCATTTGGGTTGGATATAGATCCAATGCACACATTTGACAGAGATCATGTCCAATGCAATGCACATATCATCGTAATGGTTGCATGGTGCTGAAATGAATTTCATATATGAATGAGATTCATAACTGAATTGTTTACTGACTGACTCCCTTACTAAATATCTAAAATGACAAAAAGTTGCTTTTTTAAAGTCTTAGTAATAGAAACTTGTTGATATCCTACTTGAAAGTGCATACCAGTTAACACAGATCTGCCATGTTCCTGTCATATATGTTTACAAGTTAATAATACCTCTCTGTATCTGCTGCAGCTCATTTCTGTTATTGGTGTGCTTACATGCAAATAAACAACAAAACTGTTTATATATTTATATAATAATTTCTCAGACATTAGAGTCAGAAATGTGATCATTTAAAACAACTTTGTTGGATTATGTTCTCTTGACTTTAATGATCTAATAAATGATATTACACCTTGAGGCCTGGTCTGGACCAGCCGAGTGGTTTTCTAAGCGTGTGTTTATGCATGATGTAGATTGTAAGTCGTTATTCTGTTGAGGGCGTGTACCTGGCAGCAGTACTTGTTTCTCCATCTGGTGTGAATACAGGTGTTGCTCTGCAACAGCTCCTGAATGGACAGAGAAACAGACAAAGAGATGAAGATCAAGTCGTGACAAGAACACAGAGCCGTGGTAGTTTTGTTGCAGAAACACAGAAATGGGCTCTCAACACTTAAAGAGATCAGCAAGAATTAAACCCTCGGAACATGGCATAATGTTTAATAAGACATACAATAAAAAGCCTTTGGTAGAGTTTGGATCCACCTCTTAGTTCTGGTCTTGTCATGTGTTGAAGTGACCCAACCTATTAAAGCTGAGCAGAAAGTGACAGCTGCCACCATTACTCCTCCATCACACCATGGCTCCACATAGGATTAAAGTAGGATTTAGGATTTAAAACTATGTATTTCTGACTCATGTTGATGGCACACCAACATTTATTTTGAACATTCCTCGAGTTGTCGTTGCCCTGTAGTGTCTCGAGGTTGAGAAACCGCACTTCACAACTTTTTTCCCTCATCCTTTATGACACAGTATGTCATCTGTGTTGTTACTGGTGCCATACTGGTGGTATGGCGCTGTACTTATGGCCCTATCTGTGTAATAAGCAATTTGATGATTCAACCTCATACTGGTAAAACATAAAATAATACAAATTAAAGGCCAGGTTTCTGTGTCAGGACATGACAAAGTACTGGTAAAACATTTTTACCTACTTGATTAATTTGGTTTTTTGAATGAAATGGCAATGAGAAAGATTATTGCAGATTCAAATTTACATTTTAGAGGAACAGTGAAAGCAGAAGCATCTGAAGCTGAAGTGAGGTGGTACAGAGGGAAGAGGCTGAATAACTTTATAAAGTTACTCATCTTTATGCTGCAAATCTGTTTGGCTCACTTAATATTACATTTTCAGATTACAGGAGGCCCAAAACAAAGTTTGATTTTGTAATTACTTCAGATGTCCAAACAAATGCTCTCAAACACCAAAAAGTTGTTTTTCAATGATATGTCACCTTTAAATGAACAGACATTATGTCGGTTTGTGTCTACAAAGACTGTAAAAGGAACAAAAGGAAACCAAAAAAAATCCGTACCAGCTACTCATAGTTGTGTAAGCTAGTGAAGTATGCAGCAGTAGACACTTTCCACCACAGGTGGTCACTGCAGCAGCTCCTCCTCAGAGCCATGAGGTGGGGGAGACTTGGAAAAGGATGCAGGTAAGCAGCACTGGTGTGCATGTGCGTGTGTGTGTGTGTCCGGGTGTGAGTGTAAGGTCAGTCATTCCTGCCACATTCCAAGCCCAGCTGGAGCGATTGGATGGGAGGAGAGAGGGAGGAGGAGGGTGGGGTGCGGAGGTGAGCCGGGGTGTTTCTGGTTTCAGACAATGGTTACGGGTGAGAGGAAGGGAGGCGGGTGGATGGGGAGCGTGCGCATGTGTGTGTGTGTGTGCGACAGCCACAGACAGGTTCCAGTGTACAAAGCTGGGTCTGTACTACCACAAGTAGAGGGGAGGAGAGCGAGGGAAGGAGGAGGAGGAGGGAGAGAAAAAGCGAGGAAGAGAGAGGATGGAGGAGGAGGAGGGCCTGCAGCCCCCTGATCCCCTCAAATATCCCCCTCGATGACAGAGTTCGGCCGAAAGAGAGGTGATGAGAGAGCAGAGGGAGAGAGGAGAACAAACGGGAAGGACGGGGAGAGCGAAGGAGAGGGAGAGCGCTCACAGAGAATGCCCTTATTTGTTAATCAATCGGCCGTTTCGGAAAGGGAAAACTCCAAAAATCCCCAGAGGGAGGAAGAAGCCAGGAGGGATGGTGAAGTGTGTGTGTGTGTGTGTGGGGGGGGGGTTGCACCTAAGGAGGCGGTTACCTCTAACTCCTTCAGCGAATCGCGTAGCTTTTCTGGTCGGCGGTTCCTGGGGGTCCACGAATAGCCTCGAGCTACAGCGGAAAAGCAGGAGAAGAGTCAGGAGCTCATGTGACTTCACGCTTAAACACTGACATGAGAGAAATATCCTTTTAAAAAGGCACTCGTGGGAATTCAGAGGAATGTGGAAGCTGATAACGGAAAGAGTAGACTGACTGAACTTTAAATCTTTGCTGAGATTTAAGTTTTAAAAAAGGATTTAAGGTCAAGTAGATTGAAGAGATGCAGGTTCATGATGCAGCTGTTAATCTGACCAACTTCCAATTAGTGCAGAAAAATCAAGAACTAAAGGATCATTTTTGACTGTTAGACAAAACAGCTAACTTGTATTAAAAATAGTATTTATATTCTATCCTGCATATTAGCATGATAACTTAGAAAATACAAATCCAAAGTTCTTAAACATGAGTTATTTTTCATTAGAAAAACTACATCAGTCAGTATTACACAGCAATTTCTACTGTATGGGACAGTGTGTGGGTATAAAATGGTCTCAAAGTTAGATTGTGATTAAATTTACATCGATCTAAGTGACACTTTTTTAAAAGTTTATCCATCTGCAGAGCAACCTCGCTGCTGGTTGATGAATGCCAACAAAACCCAAAAGAGGAAAGTTCTGGTACAAAGTCTCAGTCATCCAGGTCATGATAATCATGACAGCTTGAATAAAGTAAACTGGACTACTAGTTCTTAGTTCTTGAAGACGATTCCCCTCTTCGTCATGGAAGCAGCCTTTCAAATGACAGATTAATCCTCTTCAGGAACTAAGAAACATAAGTCCAGTTGACCTTATTCAAGCTCTTAAGCCCATGCAGGGGAAAAGAAACAAGATCAACAATATAGAGGTGGTTCAGATTCAGTCAAAATCATGAAAAACTGATGAAGAATGCCAACTTTGGCATTGTAAGCACCAAAACAGGAATTAAAGCAATTTCGTTTAATTGCCTGAAGAAGTATCAGCCCAGTGACAACATAGATGTGCTTTGCAGACTTCGGAACAAAGATGTTATCTCATAATTTGTTGCTGCCACCTGATATCAAAAGCATTTAAAATTAAGCTTAAAAACAGTTTCATATTTCACTATCAGAATATTTTTTTAACTGCAAGCATTAGCAAACTCTGGAGTGTGGTCAAGATTGACATATATATAGAAAATAATATTCTGATAGTATATTTTGCCATATTACCCAGGCCTTTTGACAGGATGTGCTTCCCTTCCTTAAAGAAGCACTATGTAAATCTTAAAGTAGCAGTCGTATGATGGTGCATTGTCATTCATTATGTTTATTCCCTTAGGTCAGAATTACCTAGTAGTGGCCTGAGATGGAGAAAAACCAAATTTCATAACAGCTGAGTTCAGCTTTTCACACATGCTAGCAACTGGATATCAACACATAGATTCAGACTTTTTCTGACTGGAGAGAGCTCAGTGTTGGTGTAGGATGCAAAGTCATATGCAGAATTAGCTAGGGGGGAGGGGGTTCACTGAGTTAAGGAGTTCTTCTTTAAAATGTTGATAAGTTATTATTACCTTATATTCATTTTTTTCCCAACATTTCCACCAAAACCTTTACATTTCTAGCCTCTGAAAAGCAACTGAAAAACGTGACAAAAATAAAGTTAAATATTTCTTATACGACATCAGGTCTTAATGGGTCAAAAACTGTCGTAATAACTTTAAAAATATCTGAAGCCATCATACAGTTACAAGATAATAAAAAGTTAAGGAATTTAAGGTCATAAGTCATTACTGCGAAATGGATAAAAAGGTCATAATTTTTCTTTTAAGTCTCGAGTGCACTATAACCTAATTAATATCAGCTAATAGGAGCCTGATGCCAATCTCTCTGCCTCAACCACTGCTTTCCTTTTATTACCAACCACTAGAAGACATGTTCATTTCTTTATTTGTAAAGCCAAATATTCCACTGAAAGCAAAATGTCACTTCAAAAAACACAACCCAGTCCCTGAAGGAGAAGCAAATATTTAATCGTGAGGACTTGTGGTGCTTTGGAGTTATCTCCCATATGCGACCACACAGTTTGCAGCACATATCTCAACACAAACCACACAGAGGCCACATCATTTTAATTTCCAAGCCCACCATTCCCCTCATCCATCTTTAGTGGTTAAACAGCAGCAAGGAAGCATTTAACACATATATATATATATATATGTTTTTTTGGTTTTTTTTTTAAATGCTAATTGAATTTGTGCATATGCCCACGCATATACAAGAAGTTAGGTGGGAGGAAAAATTAGGAGGAAGGGAAGAACTGCTGCTTTCAATTCGGTGCAATCACTCTCCAATCTGTTTATTTCATAGTCTCTCTTTTCATTCGTACAGAAACACGAACCATTAAGGAGTGGAGTTCTCTATTAAAACCGAGTGGGAAGCGGAGGTAAACAAATGCATGCAAATGA
>JAVQJG010101306.1:0-15653 GCA_036024015.1 Craterocephalus amniculus
TTTTTTAGCATTGGCGTGACGCGCTTTCTCTGCCTGGTTAATTTTTGGAACGTCCAGACTCCGATCAGCCAGTAATAGCGTTCCCTTAGTGATCCGGAGTCAAATTATGAAAGTTAAACTCCTTAGCGAGGAAAAAGCGTCACACAAAAGCTAAAAAAAAAATAGCCGCTATCGCTAACTAAGCTAGCCGGACGTGAAATCGGGTATAGTCCCTTTAATGCCAGAGCTCAGGAACAAAGAAAGATATAATTTGATTTGAATGGAAATAATTGTGATCAATCACTCTTGATATTGCTTTATATTGTTTCGGTGGAGACCAGAACGAATAGAATCATAATCATATCGTAACTGAATTTGAGAGATCGGCAAACATCGAATCGCTGTATCATTGTAACGATATAATATCATATCGTGATCGAGACAATGCGACAGCGAATGCATCTGTGATCAAAACTAAAGATGATCCAACAAGACATTAGTATGTGTGACCCTTTTCTTCGGGTGGCAACTTTTATTTTAGCCAGGCAATGTTGTTTTAAAGATTCTTGTCAATGATTTGTGCCAACACGCACAATCTGAGTGACACATCACAGAGGTTTTACTCAGCCAACCTAGGGCATATTTTTCTCATTAGCATGACAACTCTTTCAATCTGCAGACAGTGCCTGAATAAAATGACTTCATCAGCTAATACTTCTAACAAGACCTTTATTAAGCATGTTTTCACTTTCATCTATTTTTGTTACAACTTGACATCAAGGATCCTCTTCAAAGATAAAGAACATAAGTGGGAGGAGATCGAGACCAAACTGCAGGCAGAGCATGACTCCTTACTACTGAAGAGCACCAACAAGGTGATGAACAGGTTCAACTCTCACGCTTTGCCTTATCAGCTGATTGCTTCAGAATCAGAATGCACATCCATATTTTTAATCACTCAAGAAGTATTTGTCTGTTATACTATTATTTTCTGCTTTCACTTCAGACACTTTAATTTCACACCCTTTCAGTTTTAAGGGTTCTTAAAGCAACGTAAAAATGTGCCATTTTGCGTATGGGTAAATGAATGTTCTCAGCACACAGGACCGTGGTCAGTTCAACTAAATTCTTTGGAATTTTTTGATAGTTTTATTCCAAGATGTCCTGAATTGACATTGAAAGATGATATATTTGACTTGTATGTAGTCTAATTCCTGGCAGACAGGTCAAAGTGATTCAGGTCTTCACAAGTCTTTGGATTCACCATCCCTGCTCAGGTGTACTGGAGCTTTTGGTGATGTTCCACATGATAATATTGTGGATATTCTTCACTAAACAATTACTGAGAAATAAACCTACAAAGCACCAGTTGTTGTTTTTGCATTGCATTATGCTGCATTAGGAAAAACAGGTTCAACAGTGTTACTGAGTCTGTAGAAGTAGTTTACAAGCCCTTCTTCTTCCAAATGTGTACTTAGTCTGCCAAGGCCATGCGTACCTTTTAACCAATCCCTAAGAGTTTTGATAGTGGGAATGCTGCATGCATGATAAAAGTTTAAAGTGAAGTCTCGATCAATTATCCTGCACCTGCAGTCAGACTGGTTCTGCAGTCTTTACAAGAATAGGATACGAGTGATGTCTGTGTGGCACTACTCTCAATAAAGTTTTTTATAGCATTGCATTAATATCAAGATTAATAGAATACAATATTACATTTCCCTTATAATACTAAGGGACATTGACTGCTTTGTATTGTCGAACACAGCAATGAATTGAATTTAAGTCAATAAGAAGTGTTAGTAATGTCAACCCATTTTAATACAATTTCCAGAAACTGAAATTACTCAAATCTGGTCCTTTCAAAGTCCTAAAAACATCTCATAAATCCCCACCAGCAGTCTTGTAAATATAGACAGTATTGTGGTTGCAATAAAACTCTCCAGATGCTCACTGTATATCAAAGAACTCATCAAATGAGGTTGTTTTAACAGAGGGCGGAAAAAAGTTACAAGTTTTCTTCCACCTAAAGCTCTGCCTCTCGTGGGGACAGAGATAAATTCTGCCTCTGTCCCAGTCTGTCCTCGCATGAACCCCTGAAGAGATAAGTCAGACCCTGGCACAAGTCACCGCCAGGGCTCGTAAAGCATTTCTGATTGGGAAGGTCTAGGCTCCAAACTTATTTCTACAGCAGCAAAGGGATCAATCAAGCTGATTTATTTGGTGAGAGAGCTTTCATTACATAATCACGTCCTCAAGCCTGGGGGCTTCAATTTTTTATTTCTTTTTTTCTAACAGGAAATTTCTACAATTATTCAAGATCTGAAGAGGGTGGAAAGACAGCTCGCAGGTATGGATTTGATGGTTCTCTGACATTTTGAGAAGGTGATGATGATGAAGAACTCTTTTCATGTTTGTTTGACTCCAAATTGTAAGTAATCGACATGATGGTGGACCCAGATGGTACTCTGGATGCCCTTTCCAGTCTGGGCCTGACAAGTCCTCTAACTGACCAGAAGATCAGTCCTGGAACCGTGCAGGGGGCTTCGGTTCTGCAGTCTGAGGCAGTGAAAACTTCCTCCAGCACTCTCTCAACCCTCAGGCCTGATGAGCTGCCTGCTGACACCCATGGCTCTTCAGATCACACCAAGGTGGCAGAATGAGGCACAGGGCCCATCAGGTCTCCAACAACTGACAAACTATGGAAACATTTCAGAAGAAATTCTTCATATCATACCCCAAAGCTCCAAAAATTGGCCTTGGTGTGAATTTCAAGGATTCATTTTTTTGTATTTGGTTTGAGACAAGATGAAGATGCCTTTTCCACACAAAAGCGAATGATGCTGGGACTGTTTACAGTCAAAGAGAAGCTCCCTTCTTACAGATGAATACCCTGTAGAAAGCACTACGGTATTTATTACTATGCTTATGAAGGAACTATTACATCATGTGGCGTGACCCATCTGTGTTTTTGTGTTACAGATCATTATTAACCTTAAAATATTCTGAATTAGGACAGATGTGATGATACAGAACCGACTTTCACCATTGAAATTCTTATTAGTAGAACACAATCATGTCACTTGTAAACAGGAAAAGTGCAATATTGTCAAAATCGAGGTCAAAAGTAAAGCGTGTTTGCTAACTGTTATTCTATGCTGCCATAGAGTTGTTAATAAAAATAACTATAATTACATATTGTTTCCCTACGACTTTCAACTTTGTGTCAGCGATGACTTTCTATCAGAATCAGCCATGGTGCTTATAGGCTGAGGGGAGAGCTGGGAATTCTGAGTATCTACCTATATTAATAATTAGTATTATTACATTTTTTGTGATGATGTCATTTCAGACCAATGAATCAAAGATAAACCCTATGTTTAATAGAAACTATGAACTCAAATGTAGCTCCTTGGAAAGATTTTCCTCTTCCAAATGTTTTTTGTCACAAGTGCCCAGGATGAAAACAATCATTGGAGTTGATGTGAGACAACATTAAAAAAAGGTGGAACTTTTGTCTTTTTTCAAATATTAAAGCTCATGTTAACATTAATCTCTGAGGGACCAGGACATGATGTTTCCCATTTATTTTCCTTTATCTTCTTTATGTCTTTGACCAAAAGCAGGGTTTAAAACCAGCTGCCTGCACATGAACTGTTTCACAAACTTCTTTCAGATCACAAACAAGATGTTGTTTTAGAACCAGCATAGACAGGGATCTCCTCTGACTCCTGCAGCCGTATTTTGTTGTGAATAATGCAACGGAACGATCAACCATGTATTGAATGAAGGTTTTCCAGTGTCTTGCCTCATACCAATGTTTACACTTGAATGTAACCCGATCAATACTGCTGAAATAGTTTTAGCCAAAACAACTTTAATAGCGATTATTACTTGCATTTTGTGCTCATCATACTTTGTCCTGAATTCTAGTTGAGCTTATGGAGATTTGTTGTTTTGTTTTATATGATTTTTTTTTCTTTTTGTGTTGTTTTAAGGTTAAATGTTGACCTTGCAATATTTGTCTTGTCTCATTTCCAATAAAAAAGCATGATAAACTGACAACCTTTCGTTTTTAAAATATTTTGTCATGCTTTAAGTAGAAAGAAAATCACTAACACTTGGTGGAAATTATGTTTGACAATTTTGCACTATAGCACTGTTACTACTAATTAGTTTAATCGTTTAAAACTTTAGAGGGCTCTTCTCATTAGCCTTATGCGAACCTCCTCATCCCTTCTCTCCACCATCTCCACTGAGAATTGTTCACACAGGTGTATGGGAAAGATGTCCACCTCCTGAGATGCATCCTGTGGATAGAGCAGCAAGGAGACTGAAGGTTTGGGGAAGGAGCTGTTATTGAGGTTTTTATATTTTTATATAAATATTCTTTATTAATCCCAGCTGGAAAATTCATTCTCTGCATTTAATCCATCCTAGTTATATGAGGAGCAGTGGGCTGCTGGATTTTAGCACCTGGGGAACAGTTGGAGGTGAAGGGCCTCGCTCAGTGGTTCATCGTCATGGCCTCTAAAAACCAGGCCACCACTCCCCTAAGAAGTGCAGTGGTGTACCTTTTGCAGAAGTTATTTCAGCATTTGAGGTATCCAAAAGGGTCCTCACACATTAGACACATATTTTAATAAGAAATCTGAGTATATATCAGTTTAGATTAACACCCTTTTTGCTCATTTGGCAGAATACTTGCCATCCAAAGTTGGAATGATCATATTTGATTTATTTAAAATCACATTTGACATCTCAATTTCATGAAAGCCTTCTGTTGCTACCTTGATATTTAGACTTGAATCACTTGCGCAGAAATGTTTAAGGAGTCATGTTTTTTTTGTCGCTGAGTAGCTTCAACTAGCCGCATTTAGACCAACAATTTAGCTCATCGGGCTGTTGCTACCTTTGTTTTGAACAAACACCACTGGAAGATGTGGAAAAATAAACGCTCCAGGTCACATGATCCCATCTGCTGCTGCAAAGTTGCAATGTCTGGTTTCTGAAGAGTGGGTAAGACATCTGGATCAGAAAACTCAGTTTTCCCTTACTCAGGCTTAACATACTAAGAATTTATACATGACCTGCTTCCTGGAACAGGCCCCTGATGTTCCTTGCTCTTTATATGCCAACACCAAGGCGGACGTTATGTTTTTCTGTGCCATATATGTCCGTCTATATATATGTCTATTAGCAACATAACTCATATAACTAATGGACTGGTTTTCATTCAATTTTTAAGAAATTTAAGAAGCTTGATAAAAGAACAAGTTCTTAACTTTTTGGGGGGATCTGCATCACCATCCAGATCAGTGGCTGTAAAATATAGAAGAATCCAGGAATTACAGATGGTTCAAATTATTAGAGTATGAGAGTATTGGGTGGGCTATCGGGCCAAGTTAAATCATTTGTATTTGTTTAATTTAATAAGTTTATTTAATTAATCTCTAGACAAATACTTTACAAAACAACTTGACAAAGTGGGAAATGTATGGCTTTCTCCTCAAACACACAACTGTTATAGCCTATCTTTGTTTAATGGACTATTTAATGTGCCAACTAGCTGCAAGTTGCAGTTTTATGATGAATATGGCTTGGTCCTTTTTCAAGGACCTGAAGACTGTAAACCGTGAATGCAGTTGTTTGAATCAATAATATGAAATACTCTATATAAGGAAAAAGCATTGAAGTATGTGCAGCTTCACTGATTCTTTTATTATAATTATATATCACTTAATGAATAATTAGATGTGATATAAGGTCAAAACTTATTGGTCTAGATCTCATTAAAAGCTAATTACCCCTCTGATCTCTCCACACAAACAATCCCTCTCCCTGTCTGGCTTCGCTCAAACCTTCAGCAGAACAACAAATGGGGTTTTAGAAGCTGCACTGCCAGAGTTAGTACACTGCTAATTATGTGTCTCCAGATGTTCTGCTCCACTTCCTTAATGGTTTAAAGCTGTGTCAGGGTTTTCCTCTGCGAATAACTTTCAGTGCAGCTGCTGGGCTTCACTGGTACCCCTGCAGGTGTTTGCCTGAATGGGAGCAGTTTGGCTAAAATTGTATTTGATCAAATCCAGTTTCTTTGTGTGTATGTGTTTGATTTTTTTCCCCATACTTTCGCTGGTTATATCTATAGTATATAAAAGAAATATTCATTACTTCAGATTTTATAAATTGTCCTTTCCAACTGAGAATTTTCTCCCTGGTCTTCCTAAATATATGGTTTATCTGCTCACATAGATGTAATAAAAATCAATATGAATATAGAAATTTGTTGGCGGGTGCACAGTCTGTGCCCTGTGCACTATTCATTGTAAATTGAGCTGCCATTAATGATTTAGCACCTATGTAGCCTCAGACTGAGAAAGATGTATGATTATAGGCAGGATACTTGAAGCATTTACATATTCTGCTACTTCTCACTGATGGACCATCATGGATTCTACTGGTGAGAAACAGTGAAGGTAAAGTTAAAAAAGGGCCTTGCTACTAAATTGTATGTTTTTATAGGCTGCAGTTCTAGAAGTAGCTATTAGTACAGTCTGTTTGCAGTTGGTCCATGCAAATAAATCCAATTATTACCTTGGTGGACTATTGATTCTGGGCAATGAAATGTATGGTGAAGGTTTTGAGTAACATTTGTGCCACAATAAAGTTTGTGGAAGTTGTATAGAAACTTCCAAAAGTTGTGTCACAGTCATGTTGCTTGGCAAAGCAGAAAGACTTCATTCAGACTAATCAGATCTGCACAAAGCAAAGTGAGCTTTGTCCAAGCTATCATGCTAAACTAAGCTAATTTGCAATAAACAATAGCTTACAGCCTTGAACATACCAACAGCACCCCACGTCATCATATGACCCATGTCATGTGCTGCTATTTGCACCAAATGAAAGTAGAAGAATACAATACTGCTAGATTTCATGTTGATCCAATAGGAAGTAAATAAAGAGCTAGCATCACTGACATAACATATGAATAACACAGCTGTGAAAATTAACGTATTAAAGGAAAGAGAGCATCTGTGGAATTAATGCATTCATTTTGTAATGCATTAATGTTTAAAAACAGCTCTTACCAATGCCACAAGCATTTGAATTTGGGGAATAGTTGATTTTAGGTATGTAGGTGCCTTGACACAGCCACGAACCGGATCTACCTAAAATCACTGTATCCTCCGTAGTTATGAAGATTCTGATAGTTTTACGTTTACGATGAAGTATTAATGTTGTCACAATAATGTTGATCAGTGTCTACACCAATTTTGGCATCAATTTCATTGAAAGATGGATCTAGCAGCCCACCACAAATTGAAAATGCTTAGATTACAGCCATGATCTGACCCCACAGATTGTCGGCTGTGATTAAATTCCCTATATGAGTGGTAAGTCTTTCACCTATACGCTGTCAAATGAATATCTTGATCTGAATTATTACTGGCAAGGGTAACATCACTGCTGTCATATGGTGATTACTTCTGGATACAAAAAGTTAAAACCTACTATTCATTTTCTAATAAAAGGACCGCGTTGCTAGCCTGTTTACCAGAGCAGGTGACATAGTTGTAATATTTTTTTAGGATTCAACATGGACTTCAGCTCTAAAAACAGTTGCTTTTTAAGTACATCCACACTTCTACCTTGTTGTAAAGGAGACTTATCAGGCTTTCCAGCCATGTATAAATGCCACCCTAACTGGGATTATTACCGGGGAGACATATTATTGCACTAACCTTATTTAAGATACTATTCTTGTTGTGCCAAAAGGCTCAGGCCTTTAGTAGGACTGTGTTCTATTACACCTAAACCTTTTATATCCACAGCTCGCTTAATCAGAAAACTTCTCAGCTGCCTTTTTTGTCTTATTTTTTTTCCACCAAGCCATATGTGCTTTGATAACCTGCACAAAAGGTTTCTAAAGGTGAGGGTACAGTACTGTGGGATGCTCTGTCTTTGCCAGTTTCATGTTTTTTTTTAATGTGAGGTGCTAAAGGAAGAAATCTGATTTAGTTCGGTGTGTGAGTGTCTCCATGTCAGACAGTCTTCTTACACTTTAATCAAGCAGATTACTCTCCTCCAGACATGCAGCAGATCCTGTTGCATCTCCAGCTTGTCAAGCAGCCAACAAGAACCCATTGTCTACCCCTCCCCCTTCTGCCTGGTAGACTGTACTACATCAGTTTAGCAAACACACAAGGACACACACACACATGCACACACCCTCCCCAGTGAGTGTTGAGGAGTGAAAAGGCTTTGGTGCTCTGGCCACAAAACAGGCAGAGTGCTCGCTGGAGCTCAGACAGCAGAGGAACCAGCAGCAGCTGATTCAGCTTCTGAGAGACAGATTAAAAAGAAAAAGAGGGAAGACAGGAGAGACAGCATCTGTGTGTGTGTGTGTGTGTGTGTTTGTACATTAGAGCATGTCTTCATCTCAGCAGACAGCATCAGTCCACAGGTCGTCAATGGAGATGTCAGCTGATCTGCGGTCGGGAGGTCAAGACGAAGCTCCTCCACTGCTGGCCTGCGTGTCCCAAATAAAAAGTAACAGCTACAGCGCTGTGCAGCAGCAGGGCTACTCCGCGTCCATCTTCCTGCGACGCAAAGACAGACTGGAACAGGTGAGCCAACTGTTAACTGCTTTTCAGACATCACCATAAAGGTGCAAGGACCTTATGGAGAATAAGCGGGTGGAGGTGGGAAATGAAAACTGCATGTTTGCATCCAGCAAATTAAATCACAGAAGCTTTCGAACCAATCCCTATCAGGATTCAAAATTAAAGACTGTATGTGCTTTGTAAGTGTGAAAAAGAAGCTTAGGCAACTGTCAAGAGGGGGGATGCTCTGAGTCCAGGAGACAAATTGCTTTTATCTTCTGGAAATCCATTTATTCTATGTCTGTGGTTCACCAGCCTCAACCTTAGAGAATTACTGCTACTGTTACCTCCAATGAGAATTAATGACCACTTTCTCCACTATTGCCACACTCCCAAATAACATGCTCAAAGAGACACTATCCCACCCATAAAAGTTGCCATTAGTTGCAGCGCTAAAAATCTATAAGATATCAGATGTTGCTTCTTGGCAGGGTGACCAGAGGTGCTGGTCTTGGATCCTATTGGGTGGTTTACACTAGGGATGAGCAATATAATGAAATTTTACAGAGATTTAAACCAATAACTGATATAATTTTTGCCCATATCAATAAATTTGATATTTCAAGAAAATTGAAACACAATGGAGCTTCCCGGTCGATACTTACAGGTCTCAGTGTAAATTCATTCATATGAACTATTTTACAAAAACTCTTGATTCCCAGCAAATACAGAACAGAGAGTCACACCGTGAACCTGTATATCAGTCTGATATCAATGTCCAGTGGAAATTGTCCCCCATAGTGCTGTTATCATCCATTTATTATTATCGACATGAACTGCTGATATATCATGATATTAATTTGAGGCCATAATATCCAGCCATGGTTTACATGTACCTTTAGGTTACGGGTGTGGATGTGTCATGGTGATATACTGTAAATGGACCATTTTTTCCTTATTTTAGGCCGGTGCTGAACTGATGGCATATCCAGGGTCAATCCCCCTGGCTTTCATATGCCGCAGCCCCTTGGAAAACCATTACAATATAAAGCTAACGCAGTTAACTGAAGGGTCAATGAATCGGTGGCCCGAAGTACGGCTGCCACCAATAAGCAGCAAATTTGATTTGTGGCTGATGTCGTGGATGTGTAATGGGTAAGGATGAGGAGGTTGTTCACCACAGTGGAGGAATATGATCATGTTAGGTAGTATAAACATCTGGAGTAAGGCTTGATACTCCTCTGTCTACTGTTCGCAAATCAGAAGAGTTTAAATGAGTCTGAGAAAAAAAAACTGGAAGCTGGATGACGATGACTCTCATAGTTATGACTCACCTTAAATCTTTACACTTGTGTGAGGTGGTCCTGCCGTACATCTTTATTTTTAGTTTGTCACCTGTCATTGATGCAGTCAGAAGGCTGTGCACCATTGAAATTCTGATAACTAAAGTGACAAAAAAAAGGATGTGCTTTCTTTGACACGTTTTTATGAAGTGCAAATAAGCTGCAACCTGAAAATAGTTTTTTATCCAATATCTTTCCCTTCTATCCACTTCCACTCCTTGCAAAACAAACAATGAATAGAAAATCCAAGAAATATTTTGACATAATCTGCAACATGTGGTAGCTGAAATGCTGTTGAAATAAACCAATAACGCAAAAATGGGGGAAACCATCACTGAAGTTGAATATATTATAAGGTTTTTGCATGATCATGTTACTGTATGTCTTGTGCAAACCAAATGCATTATGATTGGTTCATTTACGGGTAGAACTTAGTGAACCTTGTTATGTTGCTCTTGCATATAACTGATTTTAATTAGTCCCTTGTGTCGGAGAACTGTGCTGGGCGTTTGATAATGAATAGGCAGGGGAGCAGGAAAAAGCTACTGTGACCTCTGTATCCTCATGCAGACAGCATTGCTTGAAAAGGGTACAGATCAAGGGAAGCTTCTTGATCTGTAACCCTTAGAAAATTGACTGGTAGGCATTTTATTCATTAGTATTCCATGTTGCAAGGTTGCAGTGACTGCGCTTGGTAAACTGTTTGTGTCAACAATTTCCTGCCACTGACCAATTGCAGCTCAGCTAACAGAAAGACAAATTTTCATAACATTTAAGGAGAAATGGAAATTTAATCTGCACAACATTAAGGACTGAATTGACCTGAATAGAAGAAAAAAGACTTCTTAAATTTTTGCTGTATCGGGGGTGTAACCGTGCACCCAAATAAATTAAGAACTGCCAGAACTTCCATTAGTTTAATAAGATTGCAGTATTGGCATGCAGTCACTGCTTTTCTCAGTAGTGCTTTTTGAGTAACACAATCCTGTCGTCTCATTTCCTCCCATTTCTTCTTTTAACCCTTTCATTGAAAGAAAAACAAGATTTTTTTATTAACACGTGTACAAAATGACCTAATATCCTTATCTGTACGCCATCCACGGTCTCATTGGCCGGCCGCCCAGCTGTCTAACCGTGGCACGGCGCCCAGTCCGGTTTCACTCAGCACGTAACACCCTGGGTATGACGTTATAAAAAGATCATGTCCCGTGCACACGTGGAGCCTGCTTTTGGTTTGAAGGTGAAACACCTGCAGTGAAGCGCCCTTCATGGGAAAATTACAGGAGTGCGTTTCAATGGAAGAGTCTGCATTTTTCATACAAACTAAATGGTGACAAAACTTCAAGCGGAGTATGAAACCCAAGCCTGAGCCCGAGTTTGGTTTGGATGGCCTGAATGTTGTTTAACAGCTAAAACTGCATTAATGCCAGGTAAATGTCTTGTTTGTATTTTAATGTGTGTTTAACACAAACTGCAGCATTGTAGGTATTCCAACCAATTTATTTACACTATTGACCACAGACACACCGTAAGAGCTGTAAGCAAATAAAACTAAAAATAATTCAAATAAAACCGCTTCACACGTGTTTAGCTAGCAACACCGTCACTCTTTAGCATTAGCTTGTTAGCACTTTACACTCCGTACACACATAAAACAAGTAATACAAAAATTGCATAACACTTTCACTCTATTCATACCTGTTCACCTTCCAGCTAGGTGCTAAATAAAATCTTGAATGGGAACAATCATTTTTTTCCATGAAGCATAAACTGCTGGCATCCAAACGTGGATTTAATTCTTCTCTGCAAAAGTCAAGTTACAGACACGCAGCAACAACACAGGAAGCGGAAATCGCATCAGTTCCTTCAAAATAAAGTTCAATAAACGTAGTCTTATAAAAAATATTAAAAGTTGAGTGGGTTTATTTACAAGCATCAACATTAAAATGTTGCTTGGTGGATCAAACCCAGGGGATTTACTTCCTGTTTCAATAGAAAATATCTTGACAAAAGATGAAAACTCTCTCCATCACGTTCTGTAACATACTTTTTTCGGCTTCTCAGTCCCACCTGTGCAGACCTATTGTATTATTATTTGAACACTTAGCCTGTGAGTGTATGCGGGATGTCCCTCACTGTGGAGCTATTAAAGATGAGGACTGTTAATTGACCTCTTGTGTTGGATGGTATCAGATAATTACGTTTGTTAGAAGAAATCACAAGGGAGGGGGGTAAAGCCGCTGTCACCTCTGAACCTTCTTGTTTAAACACAAATCTAAAATTAACTTTAACATTACATATCATACCTTTTAACTGCAGTGATTTTGCCGTTGGTAAAATCTTTACATTAACGCTGCTCTTGCATGCTGCCAGGCTGGAGCTCATCATCCATGCTTGTTCTAGAATTTGCACCATAGTTCTTTTATGCTGAAAGTCTGTCCATCATGGTCAGGGAGACAGTAAAACCAGACACTCTCTGTCTCTTTGTTTTCCTTTGTTTTATAATGTTTATTTGGCCCTGTATGTGCAGCATTAGCCTTCACCTCTCCTGGGAAGCAACTCAAACACTTGTGTTGCCTCTGACTGTGTTTTTTCAGCATGACGTGCAGAGGGCACCTGTCCTCAACAGGCACAGCAGGTTTCACTGCCCTGACTTTGTTCTCATCTAGTGCCTCACAAAGTGATTCACGAGTATCTATAATTAAAAACACAATTAATAACAGTCTCCCTGCATCCTCTCTAAACATATTTTTCATTGTTATGCAGTGTTATGCAACATTAGAGGTGTGACTTTCTTTCACATGACTTTTTATATATTCTTTTTTTGTGGTAACGATCCTGCTTGGTAATAATTATTCGACTGTTGGAAAGCATTATTTATTTCCCACATAGTGCCACATTTGTAATCTTTTTAGTCAACGCGGTTGATCAGAAACTATGCCTCTAGGATGTATGAGTAAAGAGGAAGGAATGTAGTCCTGACCTTAACCCACTAAACACGTGTAGGGGTCAGCTTGGGCATGTTGTTGGTGACAAAATTACCAACACAACCACAATGGCTGATTCGTAAAAAAAAAATCTAGTAGATTTATGGGATGCCATCCCACAGCAGTGTGACCAAGCTGGCGACCAGCATGGGGTGCCAGGCTGTCGTGCCTGTATATGGCCCTGATGGTTTAATGAAGAAACTGGTAAATTGTTGCCATCCAGTCCAATAAACACCATACAAGAGTCAATAGAGGAAACAAGTGCTTTGCATTGGCAGAGAAGACCGGGCAAGTTTTTTTATATTTTTTTTTTTAGGCACAACCCACAAACTACTACTCATCCTAGAAATGCTTTTTCCTTTCAAATGTGGGAAAGTTTAAACAGGAAATAAACAGAGACATCTATGGGTTACCTAAACCAGCACTTACTTATAAACTTTAACAGAGGAGGCGTGTGCCTCCTGAACCCAAACAGTGTTCTGGTACCAAAAGAATGAGGCCTGATAAGTGAAGGCTCTGTCTCTCAAACTTTCAGAAACTATAGTAAGCCTGCATCAGAGCGAAGCGCTCAGGTGGTTCATTGTCTGCAGCTAAATCTTTTCAGAAACACTGCTGCAGCTTGTTGATTTCCCAAAAGTTTTCTCGTAACAAAATGACTTTGCAGTGCTCTACTTTTAAAGTTACAAATGTACGCACTTGTTTTTTCTCTGAGACAGGAGACTCCTGATTTGAGCGATGGCTCTTACTGCCCCTCTTTTACTCAGTATACCCTGCTGGACTGATAAACAGCAGCAGATTGCGTGCAGTCAGCAGCATATGTTGTTTCTCTTTTTTCTTTTCTTTTTTTTCCCACCATTAGTCAATGCAATATTCATCTGTGAGGAAAGCACTGGGACAATTGAAAGGGTGGAATAGTGTTTGCATATTTCATTTCATTCCTTTTAAATTGCTTCTGTGCAATAAGAAGCAGTAGTGTTTTAGAAGTGAAGCAGTAGAAGTGAAACATGAATATGTGCATTGGAATACGGAGCATTACTGAAAAGAGCAATAAATTAAACACAGTAACGATTAAACAGACAGTACTGCAGACTTTCATACATGCCATTAGTTGAGGTTAATAATGACAGCTTTTGGGATACTGTGAATCCTTTTGCCTACCTTTGAACAGAATTGTGGCAGGATGAGTGCATGCATTTGTGCCTGTTTCCATTTTAAAAAGTAGAAATATCAATTCCGTAGGTTTGGAAGATTTGCAGAGGCTGTCACAGTCATTGATGGCATGTTTTAGCATCTCTCTTCTCAAAGTCAAAACTAGCAGCTCTCCACTAGAAGAGTTTAGTTCGCCTGGCAGATAAGAAAAAGGAGATACAGAAGGAAAAAGGAAGAGGAGGGAGGAAGAAAGGAAGGGGGAAGCTGAGAGCTATAGCCCTGTATTGGCCATTTGAATGAGAGGGGTTGGTCTTTCTCCATCTTTCTCTCCACCTCCTCTGAGAAACAGAGTGAGCAGCACACAGACATACTGTACAGGCTGGAAAGACCATGCCAGAGCAGATTAAAGACCAGGAACTGAAAGTGCACACATGGTGAGGAAGCAGCAAGATGAAGATGCAGGAAAAGAGTGAAGATCTGAACAGGCTGAGGGCGGGGTGAGGCAGAGAAGAGAGACGGACTAGCAGACATGTGTGTCTGAGCTGCTGTTTCACATCTGTCAGAGAAGTTTTCAGGAGTGCTGCTCCCATGGCAGGACCGACCACGCAGGAGCCTGTGAAGGTGATGTCTGCAGCCTTTGGATTGTCCTCACTCTGCATGTGTTCATGTAGCATTATTAGCAGTCTTTATAGATTTTGATGCATGTTTGTGATAAAACTAAGACTCCTTTCAGTTATTTTTAACACCCCTCTGCATCGCCACTGGTCCTGGAGTAGCAGTGATGAGTCTTTCAGTGGCACACGAGCTTCATGAATTTAATTTTCTTTACTGGCTGCACCTGTGAAGGTGTGGATGAGTGGCCAGTTGGTGTATCTTTCACTGGCTTTCAGTTGCACTATGATTTATTTCCATATCCATTTCTGTTGCAGGATTTTAGCTTGATCATAAATACTTTATTTTATTTTATTTTATTTATCTGACTAATTAGGGCTACTAATGAACTATAGACTCACTCCAAGAGCGATAGATTATGTTTCTTGTCTCCAAACAGTAGTACAAAGTCCACAAATGATTAATTTACAATGGTTTTAAAAAGAGAGACAAAGCTAGCAAATAATTAGTGTTTTTGTCAAGTACAACCCTCAAACAAACCTTTTGATTGTTAAAATTGTAATAAATTTGGATTTTTAGATTTATATTTTAGTCAGATAAATATTTCTGAAAAACTTAAAAAAACATACTAATCATACCACAAGAAGAGGTTTTTCTTGATATCAGTAAGGCAAGACAAGGCAGGTTTATTTGGATAGCACATTTTGTGTACAACACAACTTAAAGAGGCTCTATGCAAGTCTCTATGCAGCATTATCATCGCCATAAAGCAGCTTGGAAGTAATTATTTTGCTTGACTGACCTGTTCTGATGAAAAAGAGGACATTTCCTCCTCTATCGGGTCTCCCCCTACCAGAAGCGGCACTTGCAGTTTAGCCCATTGACGCTCGCGCTTGTTTTGGTTTGGAAGTCTCGCGATAAACGAGACTACCGCTATAAGGCCGGTCGTAAATCCGTTTGGACAAATATGCATGTTTACTCCG
>JAVQJG010101309.1:0-20193 GCA_036024015.1 Craterocephalus amniculus
ATTATTTAATACAGAGAGTGCAGAGGAATGGGCTTACAGAAGAGAAAATGCCCTCGGCCAGCTGATCGGTGGCGAGAGGTACTGTCTTCCCCCTCACTGGCCATTTATACTGAACCTAATATCTCCTCTGATTGGCTGTGTCCATCACATGATGCAAAACCTTCCTATACAGAGATATTATACATTCTTCAACTGTTCAGATTAAAGGTGAATTGTCTCACTTCATTAATCTTTACCTGTAAAGTCTTTTTTTATTTTAAAAAGTTGTATATTTTATTTAAAAGTACACATGCACAAACACATTCCCACCAATAAACACCTCTTTACAATACAAGTTCCAAGATGCTTTGCTTCACAGCAAATCAATGGAGGTGTGATGAGCCTAGTGGCTCATCACACCTCCCATTGTCCCATTAGACAAGACCTTTCATCATCATCTCCTGAGAGTTCTCAGAGAGAGCTAAAAGAGCAGCCGCAGTGCTCTGGCCCACAATGTCAATCAAAAAATGGTGCGACCTTAATAAATGATCTCTGGTTACGGATTGAACCGGCAATGACTGAGACAGATTATAAAGATGGAAATCTGGAGAAAAACAGAACAGCCTGGCCAAATTTCTCATGAATATAATTTTAATTTAGGGGGAATATTTGCCAAAAGTGAAGGTTGAAAATGTGGAGCATGAAAACTTATCGTGAAAAAAATCATGCAGTTGTGTTTGAACGGAAAGGTCAGTCATTAAATGAACTCTGTGCTCATGGTGCTTTACATTGTCACAGAAAATTCCATCATACATAGCAACAAAATTAATTCCAGTTACAGGTCGGTCCATCTGCAACTACTGCGGGAAGCTAGGGCAAAAAATTCTGTATCAGCACTTCTTTCCAGTGAATGTACATATGTGAGAATCTCCTGTTTAAACTGCCTCTGCATTGAAATGTTGTACGACTGGCTGAGTGCACTGCAGCAGGAGCTTACTGCTGATTCCTACATTTTATGCACCTCAGCTTGAGGTGACCTCTGAATCTATTTTGTCCCGCAGGACCGAACAGATTCAGCCAAAGACCAAGCAGACAGAGCAGCAGAGGGGAGCAGAGAGCAGAGACAAAGCTCATGGGTCAATAAGAAATCTTCCAGTAGTTGCAAAGACCTACCCTTTTAAGATCTATTTTCTTATCTAATCATTGCACAGGCAGAGAACTGGGACCAGGACTGCCAGTGTGGTAATCTCCTCCATGCACAGTCAGCGCTTTTCTAAAAAATCTCATTAGAAAGTTTGTTTGGCAACCTGCATGTAAAATTCAGCATGCAAGCAAAGAGAAAAATATTTCTGCAAGTATTTTTCTGACATCCTTTCACAGTTACAGACTGTGTTTTTTAGATCATTTTTCCATTTTTACACAATTTACATACAACACACACACGCAAGCACACACGCACATTTATAGAAAGCCAAAAGAAAAAAAACGGTTTGTCCAGCCAGGGTCTACTTATCCAGGTGTTACCCGTATTATATGAAAATACAGTAATGCCGTAAATGTAAATGTAAAAAATACCATAGTCAAAATGTGGTAGTGATACTGTAAACGTCAATACAATAAAAATACCGTATATAAATAAATTAAAATACAGCACAGAAAATATCTGGGTAAGAGACATGCAGATCTTTTTATGGAGGAACCACCCAGGCAGTTTTGCAGTCAAGAACAGTTTTCGTTATGGAAGAAGCACAGCCCAGCGGATTGAGGGATGGTGGAGGACTCTTCGCAAAAAGAGTGCACAATTCTGGATGAAGATGTTCCTAACATTCCAGGATGATGGTCACTTTACAGGAGATTTTGGGGACAAAAGTCTTGTTCAGTTCTATATTCTAAATCTTGTTCAGGTTAAAATCTTTCAAATCACTCTGAAATGAGTCAGTCAATAATGTACTAAAAATACTGATACCTTTTCATTTAGTCAAAGTTGAACAAAATGTAGGATTTACATTTGTAGAAGGTCTATTTTGTATCATGCTGGGAGCTTGTTTTGTTTTCTATCTATCCATCCATTTTTTGCCACTTATCCGGGGTCGGGTCGTTAGCTGGGAAGCCCAGACTTCCCTCTCCCGGGCCACATCAGTATTCAGATACTTGAACTCCACCACCTGGGGCAGGTCCACATCCCCGACCTGGAAAGGACAATCCACCTTTTTCCAGCCGAGGACCATGGTCTCTGATATGGAGATGCTGATTCTCATCCCAAACGCTTCACACTTCTATCTTGTTGCTATAGCAACAAGTGCATTGATTCCATGGTAAGCTTTTTTAAAAATTGGACATTGTGTAAGACTTATTGCCATGGAACGATGGGATCATGTATGGATCCTCAGTAGAGCTGTCAGTCTGCAAACCAGTTCCTCAGAAAAAATAATTAGATAACAGTAAAATGATTACTGGGCCAGTGCTGCAAGCAGGTCCACATATTACTATTAAACCTCTCTTTTCGGTCCCATAGAATGAAGGGGATTTGGCCAAAATGACCCCCAAACCCAGCCCATTTTGAGACCATAGATCTTAGGCGATCGCAATCACAATCACACGATCACAATCTGGAGTTACATTTTAGAAAAGAATGTCAAAGAAAACAAGAGCCTACAGTACACAAATTATGCATCAAAATGTGGGAGATGTTGTCAGGAATATTTGGAACTGTCAGAAGGTCTGCTTTTTCTCTCATTCCCTTCCAATGTAAAATCCTGCAGCTCAAGATTTTGTTCATAAGTTTTAACTCTCTCCAGTTCTATGTTGAAGCTATGAGTATCGCACACACATCTCAAATACAGTAATATATAGTGATTCATAGCAACTGGATGCAGTTAATGGCAGAATATGTAATATTTTTAAAATACATTTACATAAAACATATCTAAAACCATAATTATATGGTTAATCGTGTATTTTGCCAACATTTCATATTTGATATATAATCAAATTATAAAGTTAGAGATCATTTTTAAATGTTTCAGTGGTCGGAAAAGTAGTAGTAGGCCTACCCTTTTTCCACCAGTAGGGTGAGTATAAGCCAATCTGAGCGGCTGAATCAATAATCCACCATTTAGCATAGTTTAAATGTAGTAACATGTTCCCTTCTCTAGTTTCTGCTCATCCTTGTGTTCAGTTAGCTAGTTACTGCACTGTAACATGTACTGTAAGGGGTCTAACAGTACTTACAGTAGAAGCTCCATCCCCCTCATGTCTTGTTGCAAGACAGGTTTTGAGTTCATCAATAATTTAAAGTAAGATGAACTTGAAATAAAAGCATTGCTTCCAATTTATGTGAAATTAAATCTAAACAAGTTTCTCCCACCACCTCATGAATATCCAGTAAAACTGAACTGATAAAGTTTAGAAAAGTTCAACAAACTAAAAATATTCTAGTTAACTGAACACAATTGTCTTAAGTTGACCAAACTTTTTGCATGTTTTTTAAGAAGCCACATTTTAGAATTTACAATGTTTTAGTTACTCAGTGAACTCCCAAGGCAATGAAGATTTTTGTTAGGCTTATATCCCCCGCGGCCCATCTCCACCTCATCAGCTCCGTGTTCGTGTTGTCATGTAAATTCCAGTAGTTGCAAAGACCTATAACATCTGTTTTCTTATCTCATTGCACAGAGAACTGGGACCAACACTGCCTGTGTGGTAATCTCCTAAATGCACAGTCAGCACTTTTTAAAAAATGTTTGTATGGCAACCTGCATGTTAAAGTCAGCATAGAGGCAAAGAGAAAAAAACTCTTTTGCACGGCTTTTTCTGCCCTCCTTTCACAGATACAGTGTTTGTTTAGATAATTTTTCCATCGTTGCAGAAATTACAGAAAATGTGGTGACAAATGCTTAATAGTCCAGTACAGTAAAGACTGTATTCAGCAGAATATTCAACCACTGGCTATTGGCTAAAGTGAACCATTAGTCTTTATGTTACATCACATGTTATCAGGATGCAGGATGATGTTTGTCCACCGTAATAATCAGCATGTTTAACCCAGCAATCACACTGTATCACATATTATAAAGAACAGTTTGAAATTTATATTACCTGCTATGTTGTTTTGAGTGAGGAAATAATTCAGCTACACCACTAACACAAAGTAAGTCAGACAGCATTTAAATAAGAGAATGGGCCACTCCACGTGCTTACCTGACAGAAAGGAGTTTACATGCTCGATGAGACTTTCAGATCACATGAAATGATGAAGTTATGTTAGAGCAGGGATGTCAAACATACGGCCCAGGGGCCAAAACCGGCCTGACAAAGGGTCCAATCTGGCCCGCAGCAGGAATTTTTTGTCAAAGTTAATCCAATCAAAATGTGAAATACTGGATTTATTTTAGCTCCACATACCTGTGATTAAATTACTGTTTTAGATCCATTATTATCTGTCAGTTATAATACTTGTGTATTTAGCAAGTATGTCAAATGAAGCTTAAAAAATATAAAATAAAATTTTAATACAAAATTATATGAAATAGGTTTTACCTCAACTAATTTGTATAGATAAAAAATGTCAAATTTAAAAATGAAAAAATTACATTTATTTTATGCAAATATGTATTTGTTTAAAGATTAACTAATTTATTATTTCATAATCTACACAAAATGTATTAAATACAAAAAAATATTGATATATGTAAATGTGTTACTGAGCTAAATATTATGGAAATGCATTTTTTGAAAAGAATTCAGGTTGTTCATAGTGTTTTCTAAATATTTAGACCATAAACGTGATTTGTATTTATTTACACTAAAATAAAGGGAAGGGGAAAATGTGAAGTTTTCATTCTTTCAAGATAATTATGTTTACAGTATTTGTATTAATTCAGATCACAGTATGTGGCCCCTGAACTAAATGAGTTTGACACAGACACAGTAGGTTAGAGTATTACTCCACCTATACTGTTAAGAACAGACATTTTAGTGCCCCTGATACCTTTTTATTATCAGCATAATAACATCTATACACCCAATATTACTGACTTGAGTGCTACTGTTTACACAAAACTAATGCAAAACAAAATTTACTCTTCCCTAACCTTTTTTGAATATTTCTAAATTTATTAAAAGCTTTTGTTACATGGCATGATGAAATAGTGATTCTATAAATCTTCTTAGAGACACGTCATTACTTTTTACAGTTCTAAATACACAATAATACAGGGTATCCTTGCAATTTGTATTGTAAGCATCCAACGCTGCCCAGTCATATCTTGACAAAGACTTTGACTCAAAGCAGCCACAAGGCTCTCTATAAAAGAACACAATGCATACCATTTAAAACAGTGTTATGGGGAACTGCTGGCTATTTGGGACAGGTTTTACAGCAGAGCCAACAATTAAAGGAAGTGCAAGCCTTAGTAAAGCCATTCTACCTCTCATTGCCCAAAAAGGTTGAGACTTCTCATTCATCCCTGTTTCCGGCTGGACTGATGATGGAGGTAAAGATTTCTTAGCCTGGATTAAAACTACTGATTGTGGGATCAAGAATAAGAAGTATAACAGTTTTATTATCTCTCATTGGATTGTGATTTGCTGCAGCTTTTAAAAAACAAACAAAAAAACTTGAATGGGAAGAAAATGCTGGTGGATTTTCTGTCTTATCATATTACATTATTTTTATTGGAGCTCTCCAACAGAGCAAAAAAGCAGGCCTGGCAACAAATATGGAAAGACTGGAATTCAGGCATTATCCACATTCATGGGCTGTTTGAAATGCAGCAGAGCAGTCTGCTTGTGCATCACTAAAACTGAGTGATAAAATCACTTAAATTGTAGTTCAAAATGTGGATTACTCTTCAGCACCCACTGCGGACGCAGAACCATGACAAGAACTGAGTAAAACATTGGTGAGCATAAAGGGCTTTCCATATGCTGAAAGCAGAGGGATTGACTCTGACACTATTGTGATAACTTTACATTAGTCAACCTGAAGGAAATGATGGGAGAGGAAATAATTACAGAAACACCCTGCCTCTCAACCTTCAGGATCTCTGTCCTGGACAGATAAGCCACTCCTGTTGCTAATTTCAAGCAGAAAAGCAGGAAATGTGACAGTGTCGTTTTCCGCTTCCATAAACAAGATGACTGCCAGAGTTTGCTGCCAGTCCTGTGCGCCTCTGGGCTGAGACTCCCTCAGAGGCTCAGACATACTGACAGAGAAAGTGAGCAGGGAGAAAGTAAGCGAACAGGAAAGAGACGACTCAGAAAGACAGGAAAACCCATCAGAAGAAAGGAAACACAGGCAAGACCTGACAGAGGAGAAGGGAGGAGAGGGGAGCAAAGACAGGCTGAACAGAGCGGTCTCTCCTTTTGTCATGGCTGAGAACAACACTAATCTCTTTCTGGAAGTGTCGAAGTCTTTCGATGCTGGTAAGTTTTTTTTGTTTTTAGATTTTTTCCCCCACAAACTTTCCATCTCCTTTAGCGGGTCTCTTAGATGTGGGCTCTCTGATTAGCGCTGTCGTTCCCTCAGGAATTTTGAGCTTGAATCATTTCAGAAATGGATGCAATGTGTGTGCCCGGCTGCATCTGAGCAGCAATTAAACCAATTTGAATAATCAAACAAAAACTTTTCAGTTTCTTAAACACATTCCAACTTTACAAGAGACCAATATGTTTTCTTAGCATTTTTTTTTCCCCTCCCGGTTTTCCAAAATGCCATTTCCAGATGATGTTTTGAGTGGTGTCTGCTTTCCCCTTTCCCAAAATGAGAGGAAAAAATGTAGTGTAGAAATCTGGGTTAGTAACACAGTTTCTTTTTTTTTTACCACTTAATGGCAAGAAGGGAAACTGGATTGTATTACCTGGAATAAGTCCAACCTAATATGTCTTATCTTCTGCATTCTCTATTCTTCCCAGCGTGCTTTTGTTGGCATTGTTGCTTCGAATCACAGAGTTAATGAGAAAAAATGTCTGGTTTATTTATTGTGGGAGTAAAATTTGTTGTCTTTAGAATATTTACTAATGAAAAACATAAAACAGGAACTTTACATGACACTACTAGTATCTGTACAAAGCAAAAGTATTTTATAACTTGGTGCAGTAAGTGCATTTAGATGCATTACAGGAACAATATTATTTTTCATATACTGAACCATAAAGGTGAAAAAATAAATAAGTGATCCTTTTTATGATTCTTCTATCTTTACAGTCCCTCTGATTATCGCTTTCTGTGTGTCCATGGCTGTGGGCCTGCTCTTGGGTGCCCTGGTTTACGTGATCCTCACGTGGATGTCCCGACGCAAAACAGGCTCTGCCAGCATCACTCGCCGCCAGCCCCGCCAATCCCGTAACCGCCCGGGCTTTAACCGCAACAGCAGCTACGATCGTCGGAGCAACAACAGTTTAGTAAGCGCTGCTTTCAGCTTTCACCGCCAGAATTCCTCACCGGATCACCTCGACCCAATGGGACACAAATCCAGCTTCAGGGCCTCCACCTTCCATCCTCTCATCCAGTGCAGCCAGATTGCAAGGGAGGCCGAGGAGGGGAGTCAGACTACGCTGCCTCGCACGCCAACTCTCACCATGTCAGCCGGATCAGGTCAAAGTGCAGCCCAGCCAGCTGCAACTCCACCAAGACCCGAGTCATTTTGGGGCAACAACGGTCTAAGGGGTCTCAGTGCAACACAGACCCCGCCTCCAGCTTATGAAAGCATCATAAGAGCTTATCAGGAAACATGCACATGATGAGATGGAGAACACCATCACCAAAAGAATGATGAACCCTGCGTTGATACAGATGATACAGAATTTTATCTGTACTTACATGTAATGCCATGATCAACACAACATCATTATTTTTCTATGACCTTTGGTGCGTCTAAATGCATATTTGCCTTCAATAACAGATAAAGTATTCATTTAAAATATCTGGCACATGAACCTCGCAGATTACTTTGTGATCAGAAATTATTCGTCATAAAATTTGTGGTTTGTATTTAATGGTGGTTTACAATATGCTTATAAAAACTCTTCTATGAGTTCAAGCATAGCTTAAATTTCAAAATATGTACTTCAGGCCGGGGCTATATGGTGGAAGGCAAGACATATGCTTTGTCCGTATCAATCTTGTAATAATTATGCAAAAACAAACTTAAAGTCTATATATAGCAGCAGTAAATGTTTGGGCACACCTTCTCATTAGATTTAATGGGAAAGTGTGTCCAAACGTTTGACTGGTACTATATATGGAGGCCTAAAAAAAGAGAGGTGTGTGTTGACAGTTAAAACCAGATGCAAAACAGGGTTGGAAATCAGGATAAAGTAATCTTAAGCTTTTGAATGTTTTTGCTGCCTTTCATGTTTCTACAGAGTCGAATTGAGTGATTGTGTGCTTGCATGAACGGGATGCACAAGTGTGAGAGGATACTAAAGTTGAGCATTAGGTGTAAGATGTGTTTGTACATGAAATGTCTTTTGAGCATTATTTGGTGAATTGTTGTTGCTTTTAATTTAATTAAATAAAAGCACATATCAAATATCTCCATAGAGCTCATGACCTGCAACTGGTACAGCTTATCTGAAGTTATGCCCTTCAATGGCAATAAAGTGACTCTGACAATCTACTTTTTGTAGGACATGAGAAGCTGACAAGGTTAAAACTGCTAGTTTGATCTAACATTTTAAAAGCTTTTAGTATTATTCATTGTGTAAACTCCTGAACATAAAAGTAAAAAGACAGCAGTTAAGATAAAGGTACATAGAGCATTTCTCTGTGATATGGAGCGGATTGGAGAAAAAAAGAAGCATGAGAGTGAAACATTCAATTGAAGTTCAAGAACTGAAAAATTGCAGTCATATTTACATCATAGAAAAACCTGTTAATTAATGATGCAACTGACCAAATCCTAACAAAACAATGCAATAGAAATTATAGGAAATCTTAAAACTTATAAATCTCATATGAAGCTAGAAACATAAAATGTTGAAAGTGAGAAGCATTTAATCATTTCATTAAAATGTAAAGCTTTCTTTGTGTACATACCTTTCAGCTCTGATGGTGCCTTTTCACATATTCGCATTGCTAATTCAGGGGACAAACTAATAAAATCAGTGATGCTGAATTAAGCACAAACATACAAGTTAGACTTTCCCTGGTTTTCCTTTGGTCTGAAAGATGCAATGTCCACAATTTCCAAAGAGAGTTTCCATTTGCTAGACCACAAAACACTTTTCCAGTTTGCCTCAGTCTGTTTTGAATGAATTAAATATCCATTTTTTTCTGGAAAATAACAATACATGGCATCTTCTTGACATGAAAGAGGTTAAATAAACATTTGTCAAATAAACTAGTCCTGAGCCCACATACATTTATTCCCATCAGAAAATTATGCCATTTTCAATGCAGTGCTGTCTGACTGGGATCCATGCACCCTAATTCTCCTAATCTTTTGATAATGTTATATAGACCTACTGTAGGAAATTTAATGTTTTAAAGTATTTGTAATTTTAGGGTGATTAATATTATTATCAATTTGCCCCATATGGATATCGTTTTCGCAGATTAGTTCCCATTAGGGATGCAAACAATTAATTATCAATTAATTGTTTGACCATAGACATAGTAGTTTAATTTATTATATTACATTAAACTTATAACACTGATACGACTAATACCACTACTACAGTAATAATAATAATAACAATACTATTAATAATATTATCTTTGTTTGCATTGTTCTATTTGTGAATGTGTAGCTCCCTGCTGTTAAGAATAAATCTTTTATCAAGGAAAATGATTAGCATTTTCTCTTAAGACTGTATTTTTGTAGAAAGGAACTTGTTGATTCAGAGGGAAATTCAGCTTCTTCACAAAATTGCCACTTATCCATTAATCGATCATCGATCAATAAGATGAAACAACTATTGGTTAATGATTATTTGCATCCCTAGTTATCATCTTCACTTTAGAGTCTTCCTCTATTATGTGCTCCTCTCCTTTAAGTAGTGTTAATATCCATTAACATGTTAGTTTTAATGGATATTAACACTACTTAATCATTATCCATTAACACTTACTTTTCCAGCCTTCAACTCAAAGCTACCATCAAAATTAAAGATGAGTTCATCTTTATAAGGAAAAGTGAAGTGTACGTCTTTATTTTCACATTTTGTTGTGAATATAAATAAACTGACACTAGCCCAAGTCTTTTACAGGTCACATGACATCAGTGTCATATGCAACAACATTTCTCACATTCAGTATATTCTTCCAGAACAATTATATTCACGAACAGATATATGCGTTGTTATTCTTCAAACACCCTTTTTGATAAAATGCATCTTTTTCCTGTTAGAAGAAATAGTACACAGAAGTTAAGTTTGGAAGGTGAGGGACACTGATGCTCACCAGAAAGTATGGTTCTATAAATTGTTATTGCCAGAAAAACACAAAACATACTGTACATTCTCAGTGATAAGTACTCAGTGATAACTCTGTAAATTAGGATCGTAAAACACCATTTTACCGCTCTCCTGCAGGCTGCGAGCTCAACAGCTGACAGAATCCCGACTTCCTCTTGATGACGTACTATTTGTGAGACAAATTTGCGTTGTGTTTATACCGGCTGATGTCTTGGAGAACATTATCGTAGTTCTTTTTAAGCCTGTCTCTGAAACCACAAGGTAATTTAAATGTCCAGGTGTCACGGTGAAACTACAGCATTTCCATGAGTCAAATGTTTTAAACTATGTACGAGGCGTAAAAGTCACCCGTTAGCCAAAAGCTAAATAAATCCTTAGCAAGTGGTGAGCTAATCGTTGCTAACATTTTGTATATTATTTGCACGACATAACAAAGATGTGGTCATGTGTATTTGCGTAACATGGTGGATAATCACTGGTTTGAACTGACTGACAATATGGGGGTAGTGGTCCTCCTAACCTCCCAGTTCATAGCTAAGTTAGCTAACGCTAGCTGTCATCTGTCAGAGATGATAGTTTAAAACAGATGAAATGATGGAGTTGTCATTTAAGCAACCAAAGTAAATTTAATTATATGGCTTATGAGAAGTGTTGTTAAACATGTGTCTATAGTATGCAAGTCACTGATGTGGGAGGCCTGGATCATCACAAACTGCTTTATCTTTGGTGGTCTGTTTAATTCAGGGAGGCGGAGGATGTCTGGTGCCGCTCTCCGTTTGATCCGCTGTCGGAGATTGAGCACAGCTGGGTCGCCTGGTGTGAAGAAAGTGCTCCAGTGGAGAGATTTAAGTAAGTGATTACACATAATTGGCCTTCCTGTGCACCCCTTAGCGTCTGCAATCTTGTAAAACCAATTACAACGTAGTTACCGAAAAAGAAATATACTGTAAGGCAGAAGAAAGACAATATTTCAAATACTGGTTTATCTATGACATAAATAAACATGTCATATAAATGTAGTATAAATGTAGAACAAAAAATGTAATAGCTTTGCATTTTTGCTTGTTAGAGGATTTCAGATACTTCAATGCTAAAATAATCTAGTTTTGCTTTAAAATTCTTGCAAATGCTTCAAAACCTTTAATCTCAGTAGTAATAGAGCCCTCACTGATGTGTAAGTTAGGCATGCCATATGCACTCCCACAATAGAGCATGGATTTTGTACAGTATCCTGTTTACAAGTTTAACAGTCTTTCGCCATTTTTGCCCTGTCAACATGTTTTGTTTTCATTCATGAGAAGAAACGGAAAATATTGACTCATAAAATTTAGCTAAATCTTTTAAGTCACAAGCTTTGCAGCATGATAAGCAACACTGCACACCCTCTGCTCAAATAAACAATGGTTGTCTTCAACTGTGTTGCAAGCAAGGACATCAATAGCAGTTCTTTCCTGTCTGTTACATTAGCTGAATATAAAGATCCATGCAAAAACTCCTTTTTTAAATTATTGAGGACTCAAGACAATCCGAAGATCATAGCTATTCAGTTTAATCTGTTTTGTTTTAGTTTAGCTTGTTTTTTAACATCCTTAACTCCTTATGCACATGTTTTTTTCAGGAAGTTGTAAACCTGCTTATAATTATTTTCACCCATAAGACTCTACCCCTCTGAATCTGTTTTTATACCAAATCATGTTGCTGACTTTTGCCAGTTACATTGGTCAGTTATGGGACACTCTACTGAGTCTTTCTTTAATGGCATAAAACATTTGAAACATTTTTCATTTTCTATGCTTCCAGTAATCAAATACTTTATCTTCTTTGTGAATATATTTAATATTTAATCTTTTGTGAAAACACCTTAACACTTTTATGCTGACTTCCTTTTTTGATTAAATTTAGGAAAAGTGGCTAAAGTTACTGGTGCAGTTGTATTCGGGTAAGTTACCATATTCAGCTATAACTATAATATTAACTTTATAGTCAACTTATTATTCATCAAAGTTCTTTCAAATTGTGTAAAAATAATATTATGGTGTTAAACCCTAATTATTGTTATCTTCTCTGCAGGGGCTGTCTTTTTATTACTTACGAAGTGGTGGCTTTGGATAAGGCTGTGACCATTGACACTAGTGCAATCATACAGGAGAAATACAAATCTTTCATCTATCTGAGAGCCAACCCATCTACTGAGAAAGAGAATCTAACTACAGGTTATACATTTTATTTGTTATGGATGGACCAGTGTGGGAAGATACAAAATGTGATAATTAACCTTAAGGAAAGTTATGTTATTTTTACCTCAGCTATATTGTTATATATTGCCCTGCACTTCAGACCAACACATATGGTATTTTCTAACTAAGGTGATATGGGCACAAAGTCATACTGAGCTCATCTTGTCCAACAGACCATTGACATCTGTTACCATATCATCCTGTCTTTCCTTTCACTCACCACCATCTTTCCTGACTGAATCTTTGGGTCACTCTGTTCGGTGATCTCATTTCCTCGAAGCAAGGTTAACATTGCTGAAGGAAACAGTCACAGCCAGCATGTGCTCAAATACCCACTATTGACCATGACTGAATCCTGTTGGAATGTCTCTTTTTAAGGTATTGCTTGATAGTTATTTATTCTACTCTGCATGTTTTCCAGGACTCACACAGAAAGCAAGGAGGGAACTTCATAAAGCAGCAAGGCGGTTTCTGGAAGCATCTTCCAGACTCTTACTCCAGTCACTAGATGGTAAGAAACTCAAAGTTGCTTTATACCAGTTCACATACGAAAGTAGCAGAAAGAATACAATGTAATATTGCAGTAAGTCTTTTAAAACGCTTTGAATGGGAAGGCAGATATAGAATACTTTTGCCAGGAAAGCAGAAAAATACATTCACAAAAACCAGTGTAGTCCAGCCTTTCATATGTACAGGAGGTACATAGAGAGCAAAGGAAACACCTGCTTTGACCATGAGCATCCTGTTTTTGAATCTCACATAGTTTGTATATTAAAGTGTTAAATGTGTCGCTGACTGTAACATACACGTCTCTGATAGTGTGTGTAGTACAAACTAATAAGACTGTATACACAAATGTATATTTCCGTTTAAAAAAAGTTAACTTTTAACCTTTTGCAAAATAATAGCTGCCAAGTTGGTGACTCAGAGTTCACTGCCTCAAGGTCTGTACCATAACCTGCTAGCTGTTGTAATAATCAAAGCCAATATGTAGAAAATGGTTGTATGTTAGTTTGTAGACATAGTCTAATAGCAGTTTTAGTTGAATGTAGGGGTGTTAGTGTCAAATCTTCCCATTGTATTCCATAAAATATAAAGTTACTCAGTTTCTAACAAAATTCTTGTGTCTTAGAGCACTTTACTAATGTGGATGCAGACCCACATGAGGTTGCATTATGGGTGCTGCTGAAGAAGACACAGTCAGCTAATAAGGCCGTCAGACTGCAGGCTGTCCAGGAGCTTGCAGACAATCACCACTGGCACGGTAAAAGCACAAACAAGCTCTTTTTATTTCAAGTTATTACGCATGGATTGAAACAGTTATTAAATCACACCAACTGTGAATAACACAGACTATCAGTACCACACTGCAGCTCAGGTTATCGACCAGCGGACTGCGGTGGGCCTGGCCCGGACTCCTCAGGTAGACCTGCGATTCTTTCGACAACCACCTGCGCTACCTGACTTGGCAGATGTATGAGTCTCTTTGAAACGGATCTTTATCACATGTTCCCGCTGAATCTTTACCTTATACACTAACTGTGCATAACTTAACATGGTCATGTCTTCTCAGGGTTTGTCAGCAGAGGATGGTTTACGGCACCTGTTAGCGTCTCTACCTCAGTCAGAGGTGGACAAATGCGTTCAGTACTTCACCTCACTGGCTCTTAGAGAAAGCACTCAGTCCATGGCAGCACAAAGGGTAAGTATGTAGGAATATATACCTAAACAAAGACTTTAGGAGGGCAACTACCTTTAACACAAAAACCATATGGCAACAGTAACCTGTGGTGCTCTAAGAGCTTAAGAAAATTAAAATCTTCCCTAATATGTGTGATGATTGGTTTTGCAGGGTGGTCTGTGGTGTTTCGGTGGCAATGGGCTGCCTTATGCTCAAAGCCTTACTTCTGTTCCTTCAGAGAAGGTGGAGTCCTTCTGTCTGCAAGCACTGGTTCAGCACTCAAAGGTAATGATCGCCCTTTTGCATTGGAGCATGATTTAATTAGTAGGACAAATTGTCAGATTCCCTGTTTTTTTTATCATATAATCATTATTTTGGTTGTGCATTCATCTTTGTCCTGCACCCTCAAAAAATTTAAAAGAAATTCTGGAAAAGCTGGTTCAAGCAAAACAAAGCGTGCTTTTTCTGCTTATTCAGTGGTTTTTTAGTTGTCCGTGGCTAGTGGTGCCCTTTTCAGCATGCAGCCATTTCTGTTTCTTCCCAGTGCACGGCCATGTTACTACGTTGGAATAATTCAGATTGTGGTTGATATTTTGTTACAGTTCATTAAATAAAAATTGATGGTCTGCAGGTACAGAGCCACTGTGACCATATAGTTGCAAATGGAGGTCTGCAGCTCCTTCAGAGGGTTTATCAGCTCCGAAGAGACTCCTTAAAGATTCAGAGGAACATCATTCGTATTATAGGAAACCTGGCTCTTAATGAAGGCATCCACCAGGCCATAGTGCAGTCTGGTAAGTCTGTAATGAATATAAAAACGTCATATACATTCTTTTTTCTCTAATTTGTATTTTGGTATAAACTGGAAATGTATCAACTCAGTGTAATTTATCTAACTGTTCTTCTTCTTTACCAAATTTCACATCTTCAGGCTGGCTCTCTGTCCTGGCAGAGATGGTGCAGTCCCCTCAAGTCATGCAGGCGTCTCATGCAGCCCGTGCTCTGGCTAACCTAGACAGGGAGACGGTGAAGGAGAAATACCTAGATGGTGTCTATATTCTCCACCCACAAACACGTGGCAAGTAGGAAAATAGATATTTATACCTCTTTTTCATTTAATATGATTTTTTTTCCATTTTATTTGTAGCCCAGCAGTTATATTTGATAATGTGTTCATTTGCAGCCAGCCAATCAAAGCAGATGTGCTGTTCATCCATGGGATGCTGGGGGCAGCTTTTAAGACTTGGAGACAGAAAGACCGTGATTCATTAGAGGAAGAGAGAGATACTGAAATCGACGATGATTACACAGAGTGCTGGCCAAAGGTGATTAGTGCTCATTATTTCTCAAAGAACTATGGGGTATTATGAAATACCTTAAAAGAGGATGACCACAATGAAACAGAACCTTTTAAACTAATTGGTTTATCCAAGTATTTGGCTTTAGCTGGTGTCATTAAGATTAATATTGCATATAAATCATTTTTGATTTGATTTATATATTTTACAATGTTTCTGTGTTCTTGCTCGATAACAGTCATGGCTGGCAGCTGACTGTCCAAATCTGAGAGTACTATCAGTGGAGTATGACAGTCATCTTAGTGACTGGATGGCCAAGTGTCCTGCAGAGAATCAGAGGTGAAAAAAAATTGCAATTTTACCATTTGTCTGCTATAGTTTTCTCTGCGTATGGAGGAACTGTAAAAATGTGTAGCTATATTCATGATTTTCCACATCGTGAAGGTGAAAGATCATGACTGTTTTAAAGCTAATGAAGTTACCACCTTTTGTAAAACTTAGGACATTACAGTCCAATGTGTATTTTGGTTAATTGTCAGTGTTTTCATTAGTCTTAATGGAGAATTGTTTGTCTCTTTAGAAAGTCATTGGCCTACAGAAGTCAAGAGCTACTAAAGAAGTTAAAGCTGGCTGGAGTTGGAGAACGGCCTGTGGTCTGGGTAGCCCACAGTATGGGAGGTATTTAGAATTCCCATGTAGTAGGAACATACCAGTTAGCCAGAATTCCTGGATATCCCCTCGAGTTTTCTTATTTTTTAAGATAATATTTGACACTTAAACCAAAATACATCTGTATTTTTATGATTTTAAAGTTGTATTTGTCTTAAATTTGTTTCGTTTGTCAGGATTGCTTGTGAAGAAAATGCTGCTGGATGCATCTGAGGACCCCGAGATGCAAAGGTTATTAAAAAACACAAAGGGCGTTATGTTTTATAGTGTTCCTCACTATGGCACCTTCATGGCAGAGTATTCAGTCAACGTTAGATATCTCCTCTTTCCTTCTATAGAAGTCCGAGAACTCTGTAAAGGTAAGTGTATACGATTAGCTCTAAGATTGTTTGATGTTTTTCAGGAATCATTTAATTATAAGAGTCAATATCTGTGTGTAATTATAGACTCACCAGCTCTACGCAACCTGAATGAGAGCTTTCTGGACATTGCCAAAGAAAATGAATTGAAGGTGCTAAGCTTTGCAGAGACGCTTCCCACAAACATCGGTCCCATGATCAAGATACTTGTGGTACCGACTCAGTCAGCGGGTATGTATCAATAGTGTACACCAGACACAAAAAATATTGAAAGCTATTACATGAAGTACAGTTTTTATTATCTCTCACCTTGAGCCTGTGCTTGTTTGGTTTCAGACCTCGGCATAGGGGAGCTCATTGAAGTGGATGTTGATCATCTCAACATCTGCAAGCCAGAGAAGAAGGACTCGTTTCTGTACCAGCGCAGCCTCCAATTTATCCAGGAAGCACTGCAAAGCTACATCAGCCAGTGACTAAAATATTCAAGTGAAAAAATGACGACAGTGTATACTTGAAATGAGAGACACTACTGACAAGTCCCACCAGCAAACCCAAAACGACATAACCGCCTCCTCTCAGTATTGCACATTTACACATAAACCACTGATGTGCAATGTGAGGGATCATTTGGGGTTTTTTTCTTATAAGTTTTCAGCTTTCATTGTAAAACGGAGCACTGAGGATAAATTTTACTAATCCTCTTAGAGTGGTCAACATTTCTTAAAAGTCATGTTTCAATGATTGTCTTACAGGATTTAATCACCATGTTTACATGCAAGTTCAGATTATAAGAAGCTTTAGTTTTTAACTCCTTTTCATTTAAGACTTGACCGTCTAACACAAGACACATTTATATTTTATATTTAGTTAGAGATGAGCTGACATTACATCTCCAAAGGTAATGAGTACTTGGCAGAAGATTGATGATTTAAAATGTTATTTTTATAACCCTGAAATTACTCAGACTACTGTATAATGGTCCCAGTTTGTGCCTAAATGTATTCCTCCTTAAGACTTACCTTGTTTGGGTCTGGATTAACTTATTAATTTTGATCACTTTATTTATTTTAAGGGACAAATCAAGCAATGGAAATTTGGTTAGCTTGTGTTTATGGGGCCAAACTGCCAAAAGTAATGCTCATCCCTGGCAATAAATTGGATAAATGTGGAAAGTCGAAGAGTTTGACTTTTTTGTGAACAACTTAATTGAATTTTCTCAATATTTTTTATATGTTGTACTGTGTTGTCATTTAAAAGTATTTTATTCATCTGTATACATTCATTCAATTTCTATACATTTCCTGCAAACACGATCACATATACTATATTTACTTTTGCCATCCCTAGTAATATAAATGAATATTAATGGAGTACTAATCAAGGGGAAATAGATAAACTTGTAAACGTATCAAAGCGGCTTGTACAAATTTTGGATGCTAGACGTTTGTCCCTTATCGCGCACCGTACGTATTTCCGCTACAGCTCTATGAAAAGGAAGCAGCAGACGCTAATGTTTTGGGTCTAATATAGTTAATGGGCTCTGGTCTGACCCTTATAAAAGTTGTTTTCCTTATATGTGTGCTCATCTAAATAGTCAGGTATGTACGTTTTTATGGACATTTTTAAAACACCAAGCAGGACGTGCCTTGCTTTGTATTATGTGGAGCTAACCTTAGCAAATTGTTTTCATCCTAAACCTTCTTTTGTTTCTTTGGTCTTCTTATATCAACTTATTTTGATAAGATTATACCCATTAATCCAAACAAAAAAAATTACTGTGTGGTGTAGTTGTTTTACGTTGTTTACATTTACTGTCGTGTTTCGTTTTATCTGACGTCTTGCTGTTTCAGGTCTTATTAAAGTTCAGACTGCTGAATCGTTGGATTATTTTCCCCTGTCACGATGGTCAACGTACACAAAGGTGTCCTTGTTGAATGGTGAGGAAATCTGAAAGTATTGTCATAAAAACTGCAATCAAATGTTTTCAGAGAAAACATAGAATTGCTTTTACCACATGCACCAATTTTTTGTGAAATGATAAATTTTATTCTTCTCTTGTCCCCACTATGCTTTTTGTACCAGTGATCCTGCCATGAAGCAGTTCCTCCTCTATCTGGATGAAACAATGGCTCTGGGCAAGAAGTTCATCCTAAAGGATCTTGATGACACTCACGTTTTCATCCTGGCAGAAGTGGTACAAACTCTGCAGGACAGAGTTGGAGAATTAATGGACCAGAATTCATTTCCCATCACGCAGAAATAATCTTCTGTGTTGTTTTCATTTTCGTTTCATTTATATATACTGTTTGCAGCAATGGAAGCCAGTGGAGTAGTTGCTCATGCATTTGTTCATAATGTTGAAAAATCATGATTAAAAAAATGGTTTATATTTGAACATTGGTTGGTTTATATTTGAACAATGAACAGTTTTATCAATTATTTTAACACATTAATTTAATTAAGTGAATGGATTTCTTTGGGAAGGGTAATGTGTGGCGTTTTACTCAGATTAATAAGCAATACAAATGACAGTGCCTCTAGCAGATATACAATTTACTATAATGATCAAATAGATCTCCTTGACAAAGTTCTGTGGACCAAATAATCATATAAAATGTACTTTTTTATAATTTTCAGCGCATCTCAGTGCATATTGGAAAATGCATATGGTACTTGGATGAAGATAAATTGAGTTCTGTCTCCATCTAGTGTTGATTCAGAAACTAGTCCAACTATCATATGAGGTTTGCATCGAGATACTGCAACTTGTATTGAGTCAAACCAAATCTATAAATCCACAGAATATGACATGGGTGCACTCTTCATTACGATCAAACAATTGTTCTGTGGATATCCACTATGCATGTAATTAATAATTTACATGATTCTAAAACAAAGGACGTGAAAAGATACTAACCCTCAGACAAGAAACATTTGAAATATAAAACGGCTTATAGGTAAATGTACCAATAAGAGATGGTGAAATAATTTGATTATTGATGAATAGATTTACGGGCCCAAGAGCATTGTTGTCTGAATAAAGATTCAACAAATAATTCTCAACAACTACTGGGGGGAAAAAATCTAAAATTCTCTTTATGTTATGTGTTGAAATAAGGATACCTAAAATGAAAAGTACCGTTCCAGTCTGAAATAGGAGGGGCTGCAAATGGTGTTGCCATAATATGCACTTCCCTGGTTATTTACCTTTGAGAGTACACCTACAACATCACACGCGACTTGTGAGTTTGGTTGATGTAGTTCATTTCCAGCTAGAACTGATCAACTTTGTCACCTACCTTCAAACTCTTTTCTTTTTTAAAACAAAGAGGCTGGTTGCAATTCTGATGAAGTTCACAAGTCTGTTGGGTATAGTGTTCAGTCAGTTTTGTACAAGGTCTTCGCTGTGCTTTTAATGGATGCTTTCATGTAGCAGAACTTTATTGAATATACAGTTATATGAATATGTGCTTTTATCCACAACAGGAAATGAGATCTAACTTTCACAGGAAAATATTTTATTCACAAGCGTAGATGTTTTTTGCTTTTGT
>JAVQJG010101313.1:0-10814 GCA_036024015.1 Craterocephalus amniculus
AGCAGAGCTTTGAACTTGATGCGTGCTGCAACTGGAAGCCAGTGCAGAGAAGTCAGCAGGGGAGTGACATGAGCTCTCTTGGGTTGGTTGAAGACCAGACGTGCTGCTGCATTCTGGATAATCTGCAGAGGTTTGACAGAGGATGCAGGAAGACCAGCCAGCAGAGAGTTACAGTAGTCGATGCGGGACAGGACCAGGAAATGTCCCACATCAACCAAATGCACCCAGCAAGGAATAAAAATGAGAAGAGAAAGTGAAGATATAGTTGCACCAATTAAGGAAAAACATTAAAAACTATCATACTGAGATGCTCCGTGAAATTGTTTTGTTTTATAGTAAACTATGTGTTACATTAGGTTTGCAAGCTGTTATAAAATCTGTGTGGTTTGAAGAAAGGGTGAGGTGCAAGCACTGTCATTATTATTTATTTTATAAATACCAGTTTGTATGGGGGAACAGACACATGGTTTTTGTGTAAGCACATTGTTTTTGCATCCAGCCCTCCAGTCTTCACTTACAGCTGTTGGTTGAAAGAAAGTATTTTTATTCACCCTTGCTCTCCTTTGGCAGACCAGTCGGGGTCGATGCTGAGGCCGCAAATTTCTCCTGGACATTTGTTTCTTGACTACATGTTAACATGACTGACAAGAAAACAGTCCCTGAGCAGCATTAGTCATGTTGGAACGATGTTTCCATGGATTTGTTAAAACTTATTTTTTACTTGGAAATGAACAGATTATGCAATGACTCAGATCTGACTGCTCTGTACACTGCAAGCACATGCAGACTAGAAGACTGTAGCGGTCCTATTCAAACTGCATGTTTAACACATGACCGGGGCTCTGCAGGAACACCTGCCAACCTGCCAGATCTGGGTTAAAATTCTGTTGGGTGGGTCCAGATGAAAATGAGAAGAAGCGGCTGTCTTCAAGGATGGATAAATCTTGTTGAAAATTAATGTAAGTAAGGGCCCGGCTTTTCATTGATGAACATACTATTCAACCATTCACATGCATGGGTAGATTGTACCACTATGTGAATGAAGGAAGGAAGGAAAATAGCAAGTGTAATAGTTCCGGCCAAGTTCATAGACTGACAAAGATACTAGTATTTGTGAGGCAGTATTTGATGTCACTGCTGATACCATGTGTCACGTTAAACAAAACGAAAAAATAAAAAATAAAAAAAATAAAATATATATGTGTAATGCATGTGACAATCCTATCTTCTTGTTTTCGCAGTGTTTTATGAAAGTGCAGTGTGAACATCTTTTCGCTGCACTCTGCTGTGTACAATCCGACTCCAAAATGCTCCTCTCTGTGTGTTTGTGTCTGTGTGTGCATTTCGTACAACCCGGGGGCTTGGGAATCCATCACACCAGTGTCAGGTGTAATATGTGACACATTCACCTGAGGAAACATCACATTAATCAGCATGGATCATTGCTGAGCTTCATCTTGGCATACCTCTGTGTTTGTTACACAGAAACCAACAGCGGCAATTAATAACAGCTGAGGAATGAGGCGGTGAACTCTTACACTGGCCTTCTTTCACAGTGCTCTGAGGCTCAGGAATATATAGACATGCATCTATATGGGGGAAAACATTTGTGCATCTATAAATCACTCCTTTTTAAAAAGCTAATGAAACTTGCTGGTGTAACAAACTGTTTTGTTTTACATGTAAGGTATTCTGGGAAAATAGATAAGCAAAGACGTTATTTTCATCATAACCATATAGAGGGAAAATGGGAAACTTATTAGAGGAGCAAACACAAGAAAAACAGCGGAAATAACAAATTAAGCATTGTCATGATAATGAAAATAGATCAATTAGCTTAAAAGCGCTTTTGAAATGGAGGTCTGGTTAAAGACGAAATGTGGGCGCTTCGGCAGAAAGCCTTTTGAATTTGCATTTGAAGTGGATCTGGAGATGACGGCGATGTTCTAAAGGCTGCTATCCAGCAGACTGCAGCTGCTCATCTCAGACATCTCAAAGGCTTTTGGACCGGCTGCTCAGGTACAAATCTAACACATCATTATCATCAAGATCCACAGGAAGATTAGGGAGGGGGCAGGAAACAGAAAAAATCCCCTTATTAACCTGTGTTGTTTAATACTTTGTTTTTTGTAACGAGAGTCCCTAACCATTAGGGGGGCTCTTGTCTTCTCCCCTTTGTCAGAACCCGTGCCGACTGATTTCTTGCCATATCACCACAGTCGTTGAGCTCAGGTAAATCATTTCTGGAGGGTTTTGGGTACAAGTAACATTCTGACATCTTTCCACAAGGGCTGCAGATAATTGATCTAAAATGCAATCTTCAGCCTTTCTTTTGCTGTCATGTTGGAAGGAAAGGTAAAGGTCAATATGAGCTCAACCGTGAATATTGTTTTTTTTTTTTTGGTGCCTCTGGCAGCTAAAGTGATGATTTTGAAATAGCCTCAGGCAGTTTTCATTTTGTGTTATATTTCTAGCTGACTGACTCCTAAACTGACCTAAAGTGGAAAATAGGATTAATTTCTAAATATCCATTTCTTTCACTAGATTGAAGTAATACTGATTGTCACTTTCTTTCGTCATAGTAATGGTAAACAATCAAATATCATTGGCTGCATTGTTATTGTTTTCCCTGTTTTTAATTGTATAAAAGTCTACTGCATCATTTTCATTGCGAGGTACCTACTTTTAAAATGTTAAGAAAAAAAATAACTCTGTATCAAATTTGGGGAAATTTACCAGAAAAAAGACGGAGTAAAAAGGGTACATTTCTGTCTTATTTCTACTTTATGCCAGTCAGTAGGAGCAACCCTGCCATGGGCAACGTTTTGATTTGGTTTCTTTTTTCCATTGTGTCATTTATCGTTTTGTTGCTGAAATTATATGTTGTTGTTGTTATATGCTTTACTGTGTCGTTAAATGAGTGCAAACATTCAGGTGTGAGAAATTAAAACTACGTAACTGACATTTCAACAGTGTCTTTGTTCTCTGAACATCAATCCAGTCATCCTCAAGTTTCCTGAGTACTGCCACACAACTTTAATACAGCACCACAATGGAAATCCTCCATTCCAAGCACAAGTCCTTAAATCAAAGTGTTACATAAGAAAAACTGAGAAGATTAGGACAGTTATCAGGAAGGTGTATTTCCTAAATAAACTAAAAGTATTAGTACCTGCCTTTTATTATTAAGCTTTTGCAAAGGTTGAAAAGAAAGATCTTTTCCCTCACGTCTTCTCTAACTCCCTAGTGTTTGAGCTTTTCGTGCTCATCTCCTCTGTTTCCCACGCTGTCAAACAGACCTTTTTTTTAAATTCTTCCACCTCTCTTCAGGTCCAATGGTCTTCTCACCTGCTTCCTTTTGAGCCAATCAGTCTAATCTCTGTTGTTTAAAACCCAGTTCTTCTGTTCTGTCATTCTTCCTCCATCTTCTCCCCATCCCTGCCGCCTCCATAGGAACATCATCTGGAGGATCCGACAGCTTCTAACTCTGCTCATCCATCCAGGGAGGACCTATCTTACTCCCTTCATTTATCCATGACGCCAAACAAAATTGCTTTTAAAGTAATTCCTTTCACATCAATTAATTTTGATAATAATAATGGATTCCATTTATATAGCACTTTCCAAGGCAGCCAAAGCACTTTACAGACAATCCATTATTCATTCACACCACATTCATACTTAGTGATGGTAAACTTCATATGCATCCACAGCTGTGCTGGGACAGACTGACGGAATCACATCCAAACTGCAGCAACAGCCAACATTCACATTCATGCCAACACTGGAGGCAAGGAGGGTAAAGTAGGTGAAATGAGATTAAAATGAGATTCTTCTTTGTATTAATCTTATTACTAAAATGCATTTAATTATTACATTTTAAAACTATTCAAACTGTGTATTGGTTCCTTTAAAAACAATGGGCTACATGTTAAAGCTGGTAGATGGAACTTGTTTCACTTGTTCTGTTTCCTTTCAATTTCTTTTATTCTTTTGTTTAAATGCAGTTTTTGATCTTGTTGTAATGCTTTTAATGTTTTCTGTAAAGCTTTTTAAGGAAAGTTTATTAGTAAAGCACATTCCATGTAAAGGTCATTCAAAATGCTTTGTAAAAAACTTTAAGACACTGAGATATCCTGTACATGAAATATGCTTCTTGCATAATAATGTGTGTTTGTGAGTCATTTTTACAAAGCAGTAACATTTATTATGTCCAGTACACTTCTGTAGCCATCGTTGACTGGCAGTATCCCGAGTATTCATTAAAGGAATGCAAATAAAGGGACAGAGCAAGAGATGAGACAAGAGTCAACTACTAACTCCCAGAAGATAACTTACAGTATGCAAGATGGAGGAAGAATTAGCTTTCATGAGGGAGAACCACTTAAGCTACATGATGCACTGCACTACAGTGAGCCCCAGCTGGAGACTCTCTTACCACAAACAGTGGCCTTTCTGTGCTACGGTTAAATGTCGTCCCGTGTATGCTTGGGTTCCCTCCGGGTGGCTTCCCCCCACTGTCCAAAGACATGCATGATAGGTTAATTGGCCACTCTAGATTCTCCGTAGGAGAATTTAGTGTTGTTGTCCCGGTACAAATTTCGCTGTACGCTGGTTCCATGACAATAAATTGATTGATAAATTGATGATTGGCCCTGCAATGTACTACCAACCTTCCAAGGTGTACCCTGCCTCTCGCCTGCTTATTGCTGGGGTAGGCTCCATCCACCCCATGACCATGAATGGATTGAACGGTACAGAAAAGACCAAAATACTAGAAAATTGGGGGCAACCCAATAAGAGAATCTGCCAAAATTTAGTAGTGAAGTTCTAAGTGAAAATAATTTATTACATTCCTCCACTGCCAAGAGTTTGCTTCTATAAAATTCACCATAAATGTCCATTTGAAAGTTTTACTGTTAGGGTGCATTCACACCAGAATAGTCCACTAGACTCAATTGCGACTCAGTTCAGTTGGGGTTGCAACATTCATCCAGACCGAGATTGGGTTCATGGCGCATTGCTCAAACGAATCAGACCTTTTGAATAACGTATTCCACTCCCTGCCAAAGGTGTTGCTGCATCAAGATTTACTGTCGGAGAAAATTTTGCTCATCTACAGGTTAACGCAGGTCAACTTCAGCTTCTAGTACATAACAACATAATATGAGTCTGCATCAGATCCTCGCAGCCTTGGGTTGATTAAAGCTTTTCCCAGATTCCTCCACTAATGACCAGGAGCCATCAGTCCTGCCCAGTTGTCCCATACACACATGCATTTTGGTTGTGCTCACCCATGAAGCCATTCGCTGGGCCTTTTCAATACACTTTATATTCTAGTCTCCTTCATGGAAGTGAGTCTAGCTAACTTTCCCTGCTTCTCAGTTTTAGATATCACACAAGTTTTAAACCACTTGCAACATGAAAACACGTGAAGGCTGTCTTTAAATTCTTTCACTCATACGCTAAATTAAAATTTAACATTAAGAGGCCACCAAGCTCGCTCAGCATAAGCCTACGTAAACAGCCTGAATCACTTCATCCTCTACTGATCAGGACAAGTCGTACTCTCAAAGTGTGAACTGAAGCAGTGAAACTGTTCTGCAGGGATCTGTGTTTGATCTTAAGTCAGAGTGATTAACCCCCAGGACACCCTGCCGACCTCCCTGTGTTATAGAAAACTGATCGGAGTCAAAGTCCAGCGAGACCTTTGATCCTAAAGCGGCTGCATGTTACGCAGTGAAAGACACAAAGCTGGGAAAAGAGCAGCAGAGAAAACACAGTACAAGTACAAGTGTGGATGTGATAACGAAAGAGTTTGCAGATTGGTGAAGCAGAAGGAGGCATGGTCATGGGGGAGCAAGAAAAAGAAGAGTTTTGTGGAGAGGAGAGCAGAGTAAAGGGAGAAGAGGGAGGTCAGAGAGAGAGTGAAAGTCCAGTAATTACTTTGACCTTGAGCTGAGACGAGGTGTAACTCAGTCAAAGCGAGTGATGAATTCCATGCCCTCTGACCTGTTGTGGGAATAAAAGCCTACCGGTCTCAGGGATTTTTGTTTATGACCACTTGGAGCAAAACATGGAAGGAAGACTAGCTGAAAGAGATTGTGGGTGGGTGAAGTTTCACTACAGCCGAAGGAAACAGCTGAATGGAAGAGGTGGACTGGAGGGGATACTTAAGGGCCAGAGAAACAAGATGGAGTGCAACAGGAAAAAACTGTAACTCGTTTGGGGAGGATGGGTTTTGATTGTGCGACCTGTCAGATGGAGGTTATGACCACTGATCACTGGACACTGGACTCTTTTTCCCTCCCTCTCTTGGGTTGCTGCAGCTCGAGAGTTTTTCCCAGCATAGAATATATTAACTGATTTTTCCTGCTCATTAAACTTTCATTAGGCGTATAGTAGCTACAGGAAATCTGTCAAATCAGAAATGGCTCGCGTCAGGTAACCCACTGTATAAAATCATCTTTATGTGTGTTTTATGCTGTTTTAAGCACCAAAAGCATTTGGTGAGAAGTTTTTTAGTGTCGGTTTGTGGATAAAACTATAATACCGTCATTAGTATGACTATTATTATCATACATAAGATACAAACATGAGATACTGATGTATATACAAAATATTATCATCATCACTATTGTTTTATTATAAGATGATGTAATGACTAGTGGCTATTATCAATAATGAATATGATTATGGAATAATGACTGAAAGTCAATAGGGTGGGATTAGATAAACTTATACTTCCACCCACTCCTTTTGAGCTTTTGTGTTTTCTTTGATTGGTTTTATTTTCCTTTTTTGTTTTTATATGTTATCATCATGATTAAATAAACTTTCTTTTGCTCTCTTGAAAGACCGTAGCACAGAGTTAAAGTGACATTTAAACCTGCTTACTTTTGCTAAACTTAATTTTAATTGAATGCCGTATTATTATAAACTAATCCATTTCCCATTTATGAAATGCCAAAAACTGTTGTGGAGTGACAAAGTAAAAGATAAAAATTGGATGAATTTTAAACTTTCTTACAACCATGACCAAAAAAAAGATTGACTTCAAGCTGAGTTCTGAGTTGACCGACAACATACAGTAAGAATTTCTGGGACTTTTTGAGAGTGTTAGTGCTGAAAGAGTGTAGGATATTCAGTGTTAGGATGGAGAAGTGTGATCTCAAATAGTAGAATACACTCTTGATTAACTCCCATGTTTTTTTTTTTAATTCAATAATTTAGTTTTTAGCTTTACATCGCACCTTAAAAAACTTTTACCTTGCCTTGTTTATTGTTTCAGGACAATCTCATGTGTGACTTCAGATATTCTTTACATTGTGACAGACTGCATTAACACATTAGAACAAAAATCATAAAAAAAACATCAAATCTCAATATAAATGATAATACTTAGGTGCAAAATTTCAAAGTCAGTTATTTAAAACTATTTAAATCCAAAATGCAGGCACGGTAAATGTCACAAATCTTGCAATGACGAACTACCAAACTTTTGCAAATTTCCTCAGCAGCATACCCCTATCAGCGGCTAATTCAGAATCCATCCCACCTGTACTCTGAACCTTCTCCAGCCAGGAAAAATCTGTTTTATACTGACTCTTTTCTAATTTCTTGCTTCATCCCTTTTTTCTTTTTCCTTCCCTCTCTTCTTCTGTATTACTGTCTCGCATTTCTTTGCTGAATCTGTTCAAAATCTTTTTGCTAGCACCTTGCTATTAAATGGGTCAGGAATGCAGAATTTAAAAGGTGCGACAGTCACATGCTACATCTTTAAATTGTCAAAGCACCCTGTTACTATTGCTGTGTTGCATTTTCCCTAGAGAGGAAAGAGGTTTCTTTGTTTGTTGTAGTTATTTTGTTTTTTATATTAGATTTTTTACCGTTTAAACATACTGGAAAAGGCTGGCGTGAAATATTTATGATGAATCTGGTTTTAGTTCGCTTATCGACTCAATCTAAAACAGGTTTGCAGTTTGACATCACTCTTTCGGCACATGTTGAATCGGAGCCTCAGAAAAGCTGTGTCTCGGTATTATGTTATCTTAAATCTGCATGTCTGTCAACTCCGACAGAATTATTGCCCCAAAACTTCTTGGTTGCAACCCTAAGACCTAGCAATCTGTTCAGGGTTCTTCTCAAAACACAAAAGAAGTGACAATGTCATACATCACTTAAGTGTAGTATAGTAAAGCTAAGAAAATAGTCGCACTCCAGTATAGAACTTGTCACTGTGATCATTTGTCCTACAAACGTTGCTGTAAGTTCTTAAACACAGCTCAGTCTTTGCCCTGATCCCCATTGAAAACATTCCCCCCTTTGTGTTTCTAAAAACAGCCACAGAGCAACCCTGATTAACTTGACAGAAACAGAATTACTCTGCACTCTAAAGGTGCAACTTCTACTTGAGTTCACCGGTCCTTCCAGATACACGTCTCTCCGTGGTAATTATCTTGTCATGGGCTAGATTGGTGCGTTGAACACAACTGATTACACTGAGGCTGATTGGCACAAAATATAACTGGCTGCAGCGTCTCTAATGAAGAGGGATGTGAACAAGTGTCGAGCTGCTGTCATGCAGCAAATGCCAAGTAGCGTGTCAGAGCTGACAGAGTCTCTGAGGTTGAGATGTGGGTCCTGATTACCTTATCACCCAATATCCCCCTGATAAGCATTAAACAACACTGGAGTGACAAGAATACCATGGAGCGGAAGAATGTGAGGAGGGACTGATGAGAAGAGGAAGAACAGAGAGCAGTGATGAAAGCTGCAGTGCAGAGATGACGAAATCAGTGTTGGAGGTTGATAAAAAAAAAAATTCCGTTAAATTTAAATGTGCGCTCTGATACTGAAAAGGATGTATTTAGTTAAACTTTTGGAGATGAGGTGAGGGGTCTGCACTTATTAGCTAAGCTAGGTTCTACCAAAAGCTTTACAATCTGTTTTTAGAGACCCCTGCCATCTACTGCAGTTCCTCTTCTAATGTCTCTTTCTGAGAATTCCTTGTTTTTGTTTATTGTCGGAAACTGGCACTGGGACTCAGAGATGAACTCTAGACTCTGAACTGTACCACATCAATCAATTACTTTGTCCTAACTCAGTGGTTCCCATCCTTTTTTCCATAAGGACCCCCTTCATACAACTGCTAAAAAGCCCCTGCCCCATCCCATGCTAAAATTATGATGGTTTTATCTTGTATTAGTGAGATTATAATGTATTCTAGCTGCATCCTGTACTTCCATGAAACCAAAGTTATATAAACAACATATAAATTTACTGTTTTTCTAAAAAAGTGTGGAGATTAATCACAATGGCTTGAAACAGCCAATGCCCAGGGGATCCCCTGTTCTCTTTAGGACCCCAGTTTGGGAACCACTGTTCTAGCTGACTGCTAATATTTCTTACCTTAAACCTTGTAACATCTATTGTATAACAACTTGTTTCTAAAATGTAGGTTGTGTTGGGTCCCCTGGAAGAAAGTCTGCAACTTTTATAGCAACTAATCAGAATCTAATAACTAAGCTAAACTGAATACATAGATACATTTTAGTCTTATTATAGAATAGATTGAAGCTAATTGAGGTGGTCCTGTGATGGACAGGCATGTTGTCTAAGGTGCATCCCTGCCTCTCACCTGCTTATCGCTGCCATAGTCCGCTGCTGCTTTGCGATGGAAGTATCTATGGAGACTGGGCCACATTTTTGTGTTGTCATTCTAATTTGTCCATGACCTCCAGAGGTTAAACTCGAATGACTTTCATTATGTCTTTAATGCATTCCCACCCTATAGCAGTAATCTTCAATGTAAATATTTACTTCAACCATGAATGAACTTCAGTCGTTATTAAATATCAGCCTGGTATGTAGTTGAGTTGGTAAATCTTGTCTCTTTAATGAAAATGTCGGATATAAGATTGTTTACCTCGAGTTAATTAGACTGCAGAACCTATAAACATGAGTCGCTCTGCTTTGGAAAAGAACCGCTGAGTTCCCTAATCATATTAAATAAATGGAAGTATTCCAACAGGCTTCCCGACATACATTGTTAGGGGTTAATGCCTCTAATTCCCTTTGCCTTCGAGTCATTGCAGTAATAAGTTAAGGATAGATATTACAGCCTTAATCACTTGAAAGGCGGATTATTGGAATTATTTGCATGTGGATATCAGTCTCTCTCTTTTACCCCGTCTGCAGATGGTATACAGATTACTGACTGGTACCACCAAAAAAAAAGAGAGTATTCCCTATTCTTGCATCTCTCCACTGGCTCCACTGTTCCCCGGTCAATGTTAGTTCATATGAAAGATCATCCGGTTGCAGTAGCAGCTCCAAAATCTGGAAATGTTTTCCACTGGCAAGAAAATACATCCTTTACTAACAACTGAAAACATTTAATCTTATTTGCTTTTAGCTGCATTAATGCTTTCAGTTTTCCACAGTATTCATTCTACTTTTATGTGCTTTTACCTGATTACTGCACATTTGCTTTTGAGTGTTATGTGGTTTTAAATGATCGGAATCATGACCGCAGTTCTATTCTTAATGATGTAGCTGTATTTGCCCATTCCTTTTAGCTGGGGCGAATATCCTAGCTGCAAGTGGGGGATAAGACATGCAGTAAAAGCTGAACAGGCTCCATGCTTCCTTCTGCATAAATTCCTTTATAGTGATGTTGAACGGAGCCTGTTCAAAAAGTCCACAAAAACTTGGCAATATTCCTCCATACTGCTTGTCCAATGTAATCCAAGGGTTCTCAAAGGGCAACGTCCATAGTTTACTCGAAACAACTTCATTTAGTATATATTTTT
>JAVQJG010101316.1:0-18005 GCA_036024015.1 Craterocephalus amniculus
GGGCACTCTAAATTCTCCCTAGGAGTGAGTGTGTGTGTGAGTGGTTGTCTGTCTCTCCGTGTTGGCCCTGCGACAGACTGGCGACCTGTCCAGGGTGTACCCCACCTCTCCTTGACAGCTGGGATAGGCTCCATCATACCCGCGACCCACTTGGATTAAGCGGTTCAGAAAATGGATGGATGATCGGAACCAGGTCTTTCATTTCACCAATGAGTTGTTATGAATCGCTGGTCCGATCCCTCTGTGAGCTCCATGCAGCTCGGAGTTGCTTTTTGTTGCGCTGAACTGCTGAGGTGTCAGTCGGCTCATCAAACCATGTTTTAAATATAAAGGGTCAAAGAAAAAAAGGCTTTTGTCAAGATATTTTTCAGCAAAATCTTACATGTAGTCCCTTTAAATTTGTAGATGTTATAGCTCTAACTGAACGAAAGCTTTTTTGTGGTGAACTTAGGCAATTTTAGGATGGTTAGATTAGACTAGGTTAGATAGGTTATATACTTATTCAGCAATCATTATACAACTGGTACGGAATCAGAAGGGAAACTGCGCAAGACAATAAGAGTGAATGAATTTTGAGACAAGTACAAATAAAAACCTTTCCATTTATGAAAGTACACTCTCTGGGTTTTTAAGCCGAGCTGCATTTAGGTTTTTATAGAACTAACACAATACTTTACATACATAGATACATATTTTTGTATCTTTCTTTCCAGATTGTTCTCAGTGAATGAAGTTAATAGTCAAATTAATTTGTTTTGGGAGTCGTTTTACCACCAGCGCTGTGTGCTCAGTGTCGCCACCTGCAGCTTGGAGGATTATAAAGGAAACAGGTGAGTCTACCTTTGCTAGTCACATCATATTGTCACTTATTGTTTTCTTGAAACCCATGCTCTGATCGGTAAAGAGTAATTTTTTTGTAGTATCACTAAAGATGGAATATGAAGAAAAAATAATCTTGTGTAGTAATTTTGTTTTTCTTAATCACACTATGCAGGTATAAGCTGCTCTTCACTGCTGCGACAGACGGGAAAATAGCTGCGTGGCATTTGACTGAAGCTCTGCCCTTATCAATGGATAATTCATATTGTGCTGCAATCCCACCAATCCCCTGCCTCGATATTCCCGCCCACCAAAGCGGCATCAATACATTGGCTGTTTGGATAGAGAAATTGGACGAACAAGCGAGCTGTTGCCTGGTAACTGTTGCCAGCGGAGGAGATGATGGACAGCTGACAGTGTCCACAATTAGGGTGCAATTCCCAGAAGATGGGAAGATTCAGGCCAGAGAAGTTTCTTCTGAGATACCCCAACCACCTACCAAATGTCTGCACCAGCTTCAGCTTCATCTCCACTCCCAGTCCCACATTCCTCTGGCCCACGCTGCCCCGCTCACGGCTCTGAAGCTCCTCAGTCCAGGCCGACTGGTCTCCACCTCTTCAGATCAAAGGGTTTGCATGTGGAAGGTGGGCGGTACCGGCATTCGCCACACTGGGGCGCTGTGCTCCCACGTTGCAGATGCTGCAGGACTGGCAGTGTGGGAGGGAGAGGAAGGAAAGGAAAGGAAGAAAACAGGCTTTGAGCATTGTAAAGAAAAAGAGAGTGGGGCACCATTAGAGACGGAGATAACAGAGGATGGGGGGTCCTGTAAGGACAGGCAAACAGCTGCTGAGTCCTCGGGTAGAAGCTCTGTTAATGCAGCTATCAAGAAAGGAGACGGAGGTGATGCATCTGATAATCTAAGGAGTGAAACAGTCAATCACTGTGGCGAGGTAAACAGCACAGGTTTAAAGGCTTCCTCGCAGAGCAGGGAGAAGAGAACCAAGGTGGGATGGGTGTTGGTGTGCGGCCAGGGTTTCCAGCTACTACGAATCAGAGATAGAGAGATGCATGCAGAGGTATAGAGGAATTAAAATTAAAAGAAAAACCTGCAAGTTAAAATGACTCTTCAAAGTCATGCAGCCTGCATGAGATCAAAGTACTTAGGTGATCTTTCTCTTTCCAGAGGGACATGACGATGTTAATGATTTGGGTCTTGTATGAATCTGAACACAGAATTTCTGGTTGAATGATTAAAAAAAACCTTTTTTAAATAAAGTAATTTTTAAGCTTTTTGCTTCTGTGATACTTTGTTGTTCTAAAAGCCATTAACTGGCCTTGTGTGTGCAAAAGTTTTTCTAAAACTCAAAATGTGATTGTTTCTGAATCACTGACTCTGACAAACAAGCCTGTTCAATGAGGGAGTGCAAAGCTTTCATTTCCTTTCATTAATCTTCAAACTGATGAGAATGTGATTCACATGCACTGAAACAAAGCAGTTCTGAACAAGGATTTGTCTGGAATCAGGATGCAGTTCTTCAAGGAATAGTACACAAAAAGTGTTTGGTGTTCATCAGTGATGACAGCAATTACAAAAGCGCATTGAAAGCGCTCTGTTTAAAGTTTGTGCCATCTGCGGCTTGCCTCAGGGAACGGCACAAAACTGCAGTTATTTTTAATACAGCGTCTTGCATCTCAGCCATCCAGGAAGTGAAGTCCTTTCTTTTTCTGTCCAGGGATTTCATCTCTATTATTAACCAGAACAAAGATTGCATCCTGCAATTTAATCCACAAAGACTTTGGGAACTTTGAAATTTATTTGTGACCCACTTCCCCTCATCACCTAAATTTTTTTAATACACTTGTTTCCTTGTTCCATACTGTTTGTTAAATAAGATTTCGTCCAGTTTCATATTACAGTCTTGCAGAGGTTGAGAGACTGATTCAGATTTGGCCCAGTCTCTGTGCAGACCTGTCTAGTCCTGTAGAGCCGTTGTTTCCCAGATCGTCACAGAGAAAACTGAAGCTTCTATGTGATATGTTTGTATCATGATTCTATTTCACACAATAATACACGTGTTGAAATGAAGTGAGTTGATATGAAAGCTACAATTTTGTATAACCATGTCCACTCTTGTCTGCTCATTTTCTCCAATAAGGTTGTGAGTCTGAAAGGCTAAATTAACACAAAAAGAGCTCTTCCAAGGTGAAATGAGACTGTGGAGATATTTGCATATTTCCTGTGTGTGCGCGCGGGTGTTTGGGTCTTTTCCTGAAATGCAAACGTGACTGTGTCAGATGAAGTGTGAGACAGCTTGCAAGCTCATTCACCTCTGCTACGTGACATGTGATACACTATGGATTAGTGTTTGATAGCTTGTGTTGCTTCAGTCACCTGTCTGAAACTTACTGTAGATGTCAGGAGAGCATGTGTGTGGACTTGTAATAAAGGAAGGGAAACTAATAACGGTTTAGGTCGAGGTTAGGGCTGGGATATACTGCGAACGCCTGTTGTATTGTCAGTAAAGCAAAAAGAACAAGATGCTCATGTACCGAACATGAAGCAGTGAGACTGCCTGGTGCTGTAATACACTGCCCCACCAATGGGTGGAGCTTACATCATGCGAATGTTTCTACTCATTTCTTCATCATTCTTTTTCGGGTGGAATCACAACCTGAAAAGCCCACATTTAAGTCGGTTGAATTCTCGGTATGGAAATTATCTTAAAGTCAGAAATTCACCATAGGTCCTCTTGTATCAGCAGTTAATATGCTGTTTATTTGTAAGGGTCTGAAATCTGTCAAAGAGGAGTGTGAGGTGCATCTGTTTGTGGGCATTTTTTTAAGGGCTCTGGCGGTAAGGAATGCTAACGCTAATGTAACCATCATGCTGACCCAGATAATTACCAGATGTTTTTTTCTTTTACTTTTATTGAGCAATTTTCAAAAATAAGGAAACCCATTCTCTTATGTGATAGTATGTCATTATTGTTATGAGATAGTCATAATTGTAATTGTTTTCATATGAGTGGCAGAAATGTGTTTTCATACATAGATACAAATAGGCATTGATTAACACTGAATATAATCCAAGTATTTCTAACAGCAGATGAAAACAGAATACGAAATCAAAACAAATGCAATAAATAACTAATAGTTAAATTAAAATAATAAATTAAAAGAATATGGGCTTGGTTTCAGTTCGAATGTTTTTGAAAATCTTAAGGTATTGCAACTTTCCAGGGTCTTTACAGTTGCATAAAAAACCTTGAAGTGATTTTAAAATGCCAGAAAATTTAGAGAAACCTTGAAAAGTCTACATTTGTGTCAGTGAAACATACTTGTTTAGATGAGTAACTCCAGACATAACATCCTCATAAACAAAAGCAGGTACCGCATTATTTCATGATAACCATTTATAAGTTGTATTCCAAAAGGATTCAACTCTGTAGCAACTGTAGAAAAATATGCTCCGGAGTTTCTACGTCTTGACAAAGGTTACATTGATTACTGTCCACATTAAAAATTCTGCAGATGGATTAATATCAGTTAACTTTTGTCATTTTTGATGATAAAGAAAATTAGAAAAATCTGGGTCTCTATTAGTGATATTCAGGTCTGGGAAACTCCTAATTACCAGATGTGCTCAAATACCATTCTTCAAAACCAATAGTTATATACTGATCTTTAATGTTGAAGATAATCATTACACATTAATCTTAATTTGCTAAAAATGCTGCGCTGTGGTGTCTCACAGCAAGAAGGTTGCTGGTTCATAGCCCTGGGTGGAGTTTGAACCAGAGGATATGCTGGTTTTACATTTGGTTAGGGCCGGGTTTGCATGTTCTTTCCGTCTATGGGTTCTCTCCAGGTTCTTCGGCTTCCTCTCGCAGTCCAAGGCATGCCTGTTAAGTTAAATGGTCGCTCTAAATTTTCGCTAGGAATAAGTGTGAATGGTTGTCTGTCTTTCTGTGTTCGCCCTGCGATGGACTGGCGACCTGTCCAGGTTGTACCATGCCTAAATGCTGGGACAGGCTCCAGCTCACCCGTGTGGATTAAGAAATAAGACTTGAAAATCCATTTTCAAATAACAGGATTTAATAATAAATCCATGAATGCAAAATGCAGTTCCCCTTTAATAATTCAATTTAAAATGTGCAATTACAAAAATGCTTTGCACATTTAATTCATTTTTATATGAATTACGTGTTGAATTTGAAACTATATTTAGTCATATAACATTTAATTTCACAATTCATTAATCATCATGAAAATGCTGTATTGCTTTTTCGATGACTCTCCTGGTCCTCCATATCCTCGTACATATCATACCTCCCACGCTTTCCTAGCATCCATTTAACATATACAGCCCTTGGGTTGACTTGAGGTTTAGGTATGGAAGGTCAACCAAACTTTCTGGGATAAATGTTAGCTTGAAAGTCGAATCAAAGCCTCCGTTAATCTGCAGGAAGACCTTCGGGAAGTGCAAGCAGACTATGGAATAATGGTGTGAATGTCTAGGACAAAAATACACACATGTGATGCTCATGAAAAACTCATCAGAAGTTTATTTTGTGAAAGTTTACATTTTTTCAGAGATATTGACCAATACAAAAGTCTCCATCAACTCTTTTCTCTAGAAAATGGGACTCGTTTCGTTACTGGGTGAAAAATTAGTTTCAACTTGTGCAACCCAGACATATGCATTCCGCTGGACCTGAAAGTGTGTGTTTATGGAAGGCTTGGCGGAGGCCAGATCTCACAAAGCGGCTGACTGTGGGTAACCATGAATATTTTAATAATTTGTACTCATCTCACATTACTTTTTGTCAAGCACCCATCTCACTACTCACCACTCTCGATGAAAGACGAGAAAGAAAGAAGGAGAGAGGGGAAGGAAAGTAGGAAATGGGGCCAAGTGGATGTAGAAGAGGAGGGGCTTACAATGAAACGGATGACAGCTTTTAGGATCTTATTTCCCTTGGTACCCTTTGTACCTACTACTGTCATGTATGAAGAGGCAAAAGGTTGACATAGGAGAGAGGAGAGGAAGCAATAACTACAGTGCTGACGAGGTAAAGGTGAGGTGCCTGCTGTTCTGAGCATCCCTCTTGATGTCTGAAATCAGAGAAGAAAGAACAAGAAGACAAAATTAAGGACAAAACAGTTAAAGGGTTTTTATCGTCAAAGGAAAGGCTGTGTTGTTGAGTCATCCCGGACTTCAAACAACATGTGTGGAGAGAGGAAATAACTTATGGAGTTCAGCCTGAGTAATCATCGCCATCAGGAGGGATGAAGTGTCAGTAGGGAAAGTTTCCCTGCGTCTTTTTGATGACTAGAGTGTGAGAGTGTCTCTGTGAAGGATGTTTTGCATCACCCAGAAGAGCAAGACATAAGAGTGCAGCTGTCAGAGTGCAGAAGGAGTGGCATTTCACTTCCATAGAGGTACAACACACTCTCTCTTATTGTGTTATTTCCTGCCTTTCACCCTGGCCCTAATTTCAAGCACTGAAAGGTCATCTTTAAGAGAATATTTTGGGTATTTCCTTCTTAATCAGGGTATTCCTTTTCTCCTTTCCTCCTTTCCCCCTATTGAATTTTTGTCACTCACTGAAAGCCAACCAAGGAAAATTCATGTTATTTGATGATCTTTGTGCCAAATTTAATGGGAAGCCATCTGATATTATTGAAATTAAATCACGTGCATTTTTTTAGCAAACCTGGAATACCTTTCAGTCCTAATTGTACAATACAGAATTTTATTCTCTGGTTTGCAGATTGGTAATGCGTCGTGAGCGACTACCCCTCATTGGTTCATCTGGGAGCAAAACAACAGGTAAGCAATTCATATTAAGACTGTAAGAAAACATATTCTCAGTGTATATTTGGAAGTGTGCAACTCATCAGAATGAAACGTTGACATTATGCCTTGTTCTGAACCACTGTAACATCAATTTGCTGAACCAAAACAGCCTAGACTCATCATAGATGATTAATAATAAGTGGCTCCACATCTGAAAAACTGGGACTTTCCTCTTCACCAAAACATGCCCATCAATTGTAGAACTGCTTTCATAATGCAACTGTTTTTCTTAAGAGCTCTTTTTTCATTTTTCTTATCTACACTTTTTAATTACAGCCAAGCCACCTTTCCCCTCCCCTGCTCTCCAGCGCCCCCTACAGGCAAATCGCAGAAACTTCTACCAACAGCAGCAAACATCCTCCTCCTTTCTCCCTCACCAAGGCCCATCTTCCATCCTCTTGTCAGACACCACCATGACTCCTTGGGGAGGCCTGGCTCTTTCTGACTCCTCCTTTACTATCATTCCCCCAGCACTTCCTCTACGGCCCCTTCCACCTCCGCCTCCACCTCCTCCTGCTCCTCAGCCAACACCCTCCACCCCTCCTCATGGAAAACAAGAGGAAGATGAGGAGAGCTCCAGTTCAAGCTTCAGCTCTGAAATGCTCTCTCCCTCCCCCGTGGTTCCTCAGAACAATGCAGGTATGACTGCAGCTGGAGATAAATATGTTGAATCATGTGACCTAATCTTATACCGTGGAAGCTCCGGTCCTTGAAGGCCTCTATCTTGCAGGTTTTAAATGTTGACTCAGTTTAATGACTCATTGTGCAGAACAAGCTGTTGGATCTATGTTAGTGGAATCAGCTGTGTTGGAGCAGGAAAGAATCTAAATCCTGCAGACAGTGGACCTTGAGGACTTTAACAGTCTGACCCACGGTGCATTTTCGCATTTTAGCTATTTCAAATAAAAGGTTTTGTTACTTCCAGTGTTACTCAAAACCAACAAGAACACATATCATTAAATTGAGTCATTTTTCTGAGTCACGGCTCCGTTCGCACATCTTTTTAGTTATCTGGATGTTCCATCCTGTTGGAGTTGCATAGAGATATGATCAAAAAATATTTTCACTGCATACATCCATTACAGTTCCATTGGATTTCCCAGTCAGCGGTTCCACTGATAAAAATGTACACAATCCTGGAACTACAGCCCCCACCTGTGTCTTTCCTGTTGGACTATATGAAGATATCTGCAATGAAAAATCTCTGCAAATAGGTTTTGCCTCTCCTTTAGTTTGGTAGAGTCATTAAGTCCTCCTAAAGACCTGCTAAATTACAGAAGCCTCCGTCCACAGCAGTGATGGCTACGCTTTCCCACGGAAAACACTGCTCCTTAATGTCCTGAGATGACTTGTTTTGCTGTGTCCAAGCTTTTAATTTTTTATTTTTTTGCATCACTGTCATCATCGCCATGTACCGTAACATTTATTCATTCATTGCTAGTTTGATTATGGCCCTCTACATTAGCATGATATTGACCAGGGGTCTGCAACTTTTACAATTGACAGAGCCGATTTTTCTCTCTGCCTTGCTAAATAAATCTAGTTTACAGCTGCAAATATTACAAGACTAAACTTTGTGAAAAGACTTTTCTATATGGGATGCAGACATTTTTCTTTTTTTTAAGCTGTTTCCTATCTAAATCACAAGAAAGATCTAAAAGAATGTTCCTGGTACTTTTACTGTCTTTGTGTTGTGGAATTCCAGTGCGATTATTTAATGAAAAAAACTGCTAAAACCTGCAACTGTCACACTAAATATGTCTAATAATATTAGCTGGTTCTTTATCATTTTCAGCCTATTTTATTAAGAGCTATTGTAGAAGATCCAAAGAGCCACTTGTGGCTCTGGAGCAGCAGGATGCTGACCTCTGATATTAACCATTTATGTTAAGAAAGACAAACTGAAGAAAGTATTTCCATGTTGAGATCTGATCAGACTGGTGAAAACACAACTGGTAATATCCTTTCATCGGTCTCACCGTACATGAAACATTTTCTGTAACCCGTTCTCTCTGTAGGTGGGGCAGGCACAGGGCTGCGGACGAGGAAAAGGGTGTTACCACAGCATCGGGTTCCTCGCCCTCCCCGTCTACCGCCGCTGCGCCCCATCACCAACCTCAGTTTCTCTCGAAGCTTTACCTTCTCCTTTTTTGAGCTGCCGTTGCACCAGTCCCCTCGCTGCCGTGCAGAACGCGTCCGAAACCTCCTCCTGCTTTTAAAACAGATGCACTACTGAGGACTGGCTCATTGCTGTAGAATTTAACATACTGTATGTAAGGAAGTCAATGTCCAATTAGCCATGGTGCAGTGTGTAAAGTTTATTTATTTTCAATAGGATGTACTGTATATTGGAGACCACATGTATTCTGTGTATTATTGTTTTTAACTTTTGAAGTTTTTAGAAACTGTGTGTGTGTGTTTGACATGCTTTCCCTGGATTATATGTTTTCTTTCTTTGTGTTTTGCTAAATACTGTGGGGGAAGCAGTGTTTATCTTTATTGCTTATTCCATTCTTACAACAAAATGCTGCTAGTTAATGTAACATTCACTTTTCCTATGTTTAAGAGTCTGAAATGATTTTTTTCCCACATTGTAATACATTAAAACAGGTTTACATTGATATAATGGTTTCTCATTTGGTCTCTCTGCCACTCACTCTCTCTTTCACTCACACACACACACACACTATCTCTGAAAGCTGAGCCAGGATAATAGAAGCATTCAGGGTATTGAATGGGGTGGTGAAGGGGAGGAGAAAGGGGCTGTAAACTGGCTGCAATGGGCAGAGTTCAAGGCTGTTCTCCACCTTCCCCGACTCACGTGTGCGAGCTTGTGTAGCCGTGTGTGTTGCCCATAAACATGTACACTCTCACGGTCTCTCGTGTGAACTGTTTGTACTGATGTGGCTCCTTGCTGATAGATATTAGCCAGCCTTTCTCTCTCTCTCTCTCTCTCTGGCTGCTGTGGTTTGCTTTTATTACCGACACAGTTACTGGTTTTCTTCTTTGACCTGCAGTTTCATACACACATTTTACACACATATGGCTAAGTGAATGAGACTGATTAAACAAATAGTCATTGTTCAAACAAGAGAGAAGTTAAACGACACTGTTTAACTTTGACAGGGATTTCAGATGGACTGCACTGAGAGGAATGGCCTTCCTCCCTGCAGGCAGCATAGTCTTGCAGTCGCCCTGGATGAAGCACAGCTGGATATTCTGGGCCAGAGGGTAGTAAGGAAGTCCCTGTCATTTATGGACAGGGTGAAGGCACAATGTTGGTGAGTTGGTTAGGTTTAGCACTGCCAGTACGGGCCCTCAACCCAACTTTTCAGTGAGCAGACGGACTGAAGTCCAGAGGCTCTGCAGCCTGACGGTTTGTGTTAATGCTCCTCTAGGTGTTCTGGTTCCAGGATGAAGAGCCTCCTGCTGGGCCTTTTCCCCATCCTGTCATGGCTGCCTCACTACTCCATCAGAGAAAACGCTGTTGGAGATGTCGTGTCTGGAGTCAGTGTTGGGATCATGCATCTGCCACAGGGTGAGGACACAGCAACAAATCACAATTGCAACAAGGTTTTCAACTAAAAAACATTTAGTTTTCCTTTCTCAAACAGAAATGTAAGAATTTCTGTTGTCATTGTGCACATTGAAACTCACTAGCAGTCAACAAAATCATATTAAAAAGGTTAAATTTGACAAAGTAGTCGCTATGTTATGTGTGTCGCCACAGTTAGTATCCTGTTTTGAATCAATGGGCAGCTATTGCTCCATCAGATGCTTAATGTTCCATGAGAATAAGAATTTGGTACATTGTGAATATATCTTTGACACACAACCTTCTTTGTATTCCTCTCATTTTTCCTCTCATGACTGAGAATCAGATCAATAATCAGGTTCTCAAACTGCTTGACCTTTAAATGTCTGCTGTCCGTTACGGACAACTTTGAGTTTGTGAACTCACAAAAAAATAGATACATATGTAAGCTTACTTGCAGGACTTTTTTATTTTCTTTTTATCTTCTCATGAAGGAATGGCCAACGCCATGTTGGTGGGAGTTCCTCCAGTGTTCGGGCTCTACACCTCACTCTATCCCCTCATCATCTACTTTGTTTTTGGCACTTCAAGACATCTCTCCATTGGTGACTATTCAGTTAATTTCTGTAAATGTTCCTGCAGTATTTTCAGTGGTTTGTGTCCTGCACAGTGGCTCATCTGAAAAAGAAGATCTAAAAATCAGATAAAACACAGAATCAACTCAGCCTTTACTTATTTCTGAAAGAAACTTCAAAAACGCAGTTCTATAATTCACCGATTTTACCTCAGTTTTATAATTCAGTACTTCATGTGTCACAGGCACTTTCGCCGTCCTGGCCATCATGATTGGCTCTGTGACGACTGGTGTGGAGTTACCTAGCAACAGTGATGAAGGGAGTCAGCTGGCTATGGACGCTGCTAAAGTGAACGTGGCTCTACAACTCACCTTCCTGTGTGGCCTCATACAGGTACTCACACGTACAAACATACACTCTCTGCTACATATAGCAATCTCCAGAGTCTTTTTACATTACATGACAGTAGCAGACATTGTTAAGTGTTTTTTTTCATATATTTAAGTGTAAAAAGTATGAAAACACTAACTTTATGTCCAACAGCGAATGAAGGCGTTCTTTCCTCATGTTTGTGTATTTTTGCATTAGCTCCTGCTGTACCTGCTGCAGGGTGGGGGTGTGTGTCGCTGGTTGTCTGATCCAGTCATCAGAGGTTACACCTCAGCCGCAGGTTTGCATGTGATCGTCCTGCAGCTTCCATTGATGACTGGAATACCAGCGCAGAGACACACTGGGCCGCTGCCTTCAGCTTGGGTTAGTGGAAACACTGAGGTCCTGTCACACACATCAGCAGGCTTCGGGCTGCCCAGAGAGGACATCGTGTCTTTAACACCTTTTATTTTTCTGGTATAGTTATGGGAAATCTGCATAGTCTTGGTATTACATAAGACTCATTTGAAAGGATTGTTTCCTGAGCATCTAAGTCAAATATTTGACGTACGGCTGTAGAAACTGGAGATTATAAAGTTAAATATTATTGTTTCTAACAAACACAAAGCAGAAGCTAATTCATTTATGTGTGTCTTCCTTAGACTTTGAAGGATGTTCTGAATGGAGTGACAAATGCCGTACCAGGAGCTCTGCTAGTCTCGGTAGTTTCACTTGTGATGCTACTCGGAGGCAAGATGCTGAATGAGCGCTTTAAAAACAAGTTGCCTGTTGCTATTCCCTGGGAACTCATACTGGTAAAACACGCATTCGCCCAAATTCACTTCTTTAAATTTTCTATCTTCTAATGGTTCTGCCATTGACATCATGCATTTTGTTGTTCATTATTAGCTTATGGGTTCATAGAGCTGAATACGACCTACAATGTTGCACTCAAACGTAGCATCTCTACAAACAGCATGTAGGATTAGGTGCAAACATCTTTCTGTAGTTTTTTTCTTAAATAAGCTATAAAATCCTCCTTATACACCAAGTGACATGTTAAGTTAGTCATTAGCTTGATAAATAATAAAATCATTATAAAAAAAAGAAACATATGATCATGTAAACATGGTTTATTCAAGACTGCAATGAATATAGAAACAGAACTGAGGAAGGTGCTGAAGTGATGAAGTGCAAACAGTGTAAATGTGAACAATGCAGCTATATGGGTGATGCACAGGGTCCAAAAAGGCCCCAAAGGTGGGGTTCAGTCATGTACAACACTATCGGTTTTAGATTAAGAAATAAGTCTTTCTTACCAGCATAGGACAGCTTCTTCTGTTTTTTTTATTTATTTCTTAACTTTGGTCAGTCACACAACACTTTACAATGATCATTTTCTCAGTTCTTGGCAATAGGCAATAATATGTTTTTTTCAGTTTAACTATCAGTGTAGGAAAACAGTTGCCATAAGGGCTAAAATTCTTTCTCTTAGAGTGCAACAGTCACCCTCAAGGATGTCGCATTTAAAAGAGGTCTCATATTCTTCTAATGTAATATCGGGTCCTACATGAGAAAATTGGGGAGATGAAACGTCTCCTGAACGATACCTTTTAAAAAAACCAAAACATTTAAACTTGTTGATCCTCCATTTTGGTCCTTAAACAGCTGTTAGACTCAGCAAGAATATAAGAGCAAAACCACACACAGACTCGCACACACACACACATGCACATACACACACACACACACACGCAGTACTCTGGTCCATAAAATACGTCCAGATGGACAGATGCCACAGTGATGAACTGATGGATGACTCATGATTATGTAATAATCTGTTTTTATCTCCTAACTCACAAATCCCCACATACAGCAAATACCTGCACCTGGTTGCTGATTAGTCAACATCGTGTCTTCCGATGGTGACAGCGTGGTCTTTTTTTCCCTCCTCTAATTTTGTTTTAATCAAAACAAAAAAAAGCAAAGTCTTGTAAAGGACTGGAGGTAAATTTACATTTTCATTTATAGTCAACAGCAAAGCGAAAACTTAAAAACAGTGACTTCAAGTAATTAACAGCTGATCACCAGGTCATCTTTCAATGATATAATCTGTTAAAAAACAAAACATGGATGTATGGTGTAAGAAAAGCCATTAAGTCACATTAAGGCCATTATTCTAGCTAGTTATATTCATCTATGAAATAATTATAACAAATTTGTTGTGTGTCCTTGTGGATCTATTAGAATAGGCTGGGTTAACTGGCATTTAGATGTAGAATAATACATTTTTCTTTTCCAAACTCAAAGAGTCACATCCATTGTTTTTCACCCACAGATCATCCTGGGCACCATCTTGTCCGTGCAGATGGATCTGGCTGGACAACACAGAGTCCAGGTTGTGGGACACATACCCAGTGGGTCAGTAGAACTAGGTTGTTCTATGTTCGTCATTCCACAAGGAGGTTTTTCTTTTTTTCAGATTTAATAGACATTAGCTGTGATTTTCAGCCAACAGATATCCTGAATTTATGGCAGAATATAAAATATTACAACTCTGTCAGTTTGAAGTATTCACTTGAATAAAATATTGATCACTGAATTGAGAAAACTCTTTTCTCTTCATCCATCTCACACCTCCTTCTCTCCCCCAATTCGTCATCAGAACAGGACTCTGTTCTCTTACAGGAAATTAATTAGTCATTTTAATTATGTTCTGCTTGATAGTGGTAAGACAATTAGTAATTCATGATATGACTCGACTGGTAGTCATAATTCCTTATATCACTATGTGCAATATTTAATTTCTTTTAACAATCAGTAAGTGAGTTTTTCCCTCTTTTTTCCCCTTTTAATGTTTCTCTCCAGCTTATCTCCCCCAGTCCTTCCCTCTTTGTCTCAGTTCAGAGAGCTTTTCATTCCAGCTTTGTCTGTAGCTTTGGTTGGCTTCAGTTTCCTCTCAGCCATGGGCTCAGTGTTCGCCCACAAACACGGCTACCATGTGGACTCCAGTCAGGTACATTCACCTCACTTATTACACTTATTTTAGCTTGGATTACATATTGTTGCTGCCTGTGTATTCGTTTAAAGTATTTATTTTTTCAAAATAATAAAATATGACATCATTCAAAGAGAATTTGACAGACATTTCTTTTTGTTCAACCACAGCGACTGTATGACTCAAAGTCAAATCTTTTTCATTTCTAATACAGATTTGTGGTTAAAAGGGACAAAGTTGGTGAGCCTAAAAACATGAAATTCAGAGATTACAACAAGGCAAAACAAACCAGTGGGTCTGACTTTGTTCAGTCGCTGATCCAGTCACTGCAGACTTTATTTTGTGGCGTCATTTTGAAATCTGCTGCAGCCTGATATAGCTCAGAGATTTTGAGTCACAGTTGTTTCTGCCAGTCGGCAGTTGGGGTGGGGTTTATCAGAGCTGCCAATCAGGAACAAGTTTTTTCTCACACAAGCAATACACTATTAGCTGTTTATGAGGTCCTGCTGTGGCCTCATGTTGCCTGTGTGTATTTTGAGAGCAACACACTTGGATTATATAACACTTTTTCAAACACAAGTGTAACCCAAGTGTTTTGCAAAACAACTGCTTCTAAAGACACAGGTGGTTAGATACAAGAATCAAAAGAGTGGCAGCAATGGTCAAAGCAGTTTGAACATGCATTCCTTCAGAGGTTTTTTCATCCTTTAGAGATAATAACTCAAGCTCAACTAGGTCGAATGGTGTGCATTATTAATTAGGACACTATGAATGAAAACATTGTAATATTGCATTTCTGCCATTAGATTCTTCATTATCCTCTTAAGAGTCTAGAGGCAAGAAAGAGGTTTTCCCAAATATGGAACTAAAAGAGATAAGTAACAGGGATTTGAACAACTGCTTTACATCCATTGTGCTTATTAAAAACATGGAACCTGGATATCGTCTCCATGTTGTACTTAGGATTCAGCTGTCTGTCTCTTAATCAGGACCTGCTGGCTCTGGGTCTGTGCAACACCATCGGAGGAATATTCCAGTGCTTTGCCGTCAGCTGCTCCTTCTCTCGCAGTATGGTCCAGGATAGCATCGGGGTCAAATCACAGGTGCTGTAATCAAATCAATTCCAGTGGACTTCAAAACCCCAGAACACTTTTCTCTATTACGTGCACTGCTTCAAAAGGAAAGCTGTGAAAACTCATATATAACATTATTGCTATACTGTTTCCTTTCACTGACTGTCCATTTTATTGAGTTATTATGTCTTACTTTAGATGGCGGGTCTGGTATCAGCTTTGATGATTCTGACCATATTGTTGAAGATTGGTCATCTCTTTGAGCAGCTGCCAAAGGTAGAGTGAATTCACTGTATGGGAAAATGATTCAATGATCCTTGGCTCAGATATTTCTCACTTGCTGAAGCTTTCTTAGGTTTTTCTCTCAGACACCGATAAGTAACCTTTATGCAACTATTTATTATTCGGTCCATTAGTTAGTCTTGGTTGAAATTGCAACACACAGATGGAGATTTCGCACCATCACTAAGCTGCCAAAAGACCATAATAACACAATGTCAGGAGAACTAAACAAAACAAGTTCTTGTCTGTATTTGTCCATAGAGCATCACTATGAAATGTAGATTAAATAAGTGGGGATACTCTAAAATCTTACCAACAGGATGTGCGTCAGTCAAATGACCAGATATGGATTTTGTGAGTGTTTATGTGTGTGTACTAGGCGGTGCTGGCTGTTATCATCGTGGTGAACCTGCAGGGGATTCTGGCTCAGTTTAAAGACGTATGTCTGCTCTGGAAGTCTGACAGATTGGACCTGGTGGGTCACAAATACACACAAGAGTCGAAGTCCATTGCATGGAATACGTGTAAATGAGTCTCCCTTCTCATGCTTCACCCTCCCCTCCCCTCTTCTTCCCCCTAGCTGGTGTGGGTAGCGTCGCTGATGTCCACCCTCATCTTTAACCTGGACCTGGGTTTGGCTGTGGCCGTCGTCTTTTCTCTGCTAACACTTATCTACAGGACTCAACAGTAATAATCATTTTCCAGACCATAATTTTACATCAGCTGCATTCAGTTTAAGACAAAACTTAGCAACATCTCCCAGAGTATGCCATCCATCCATCCATTTTCTGAACCGCTTAATCCAATTGGGTTGAGGGTATGCTGGAACCTATCCCAGCTATCAACGGGCGAAAGGCGGTTGGACAGGTCGCCAGTCTGTCGCAGGGCCGACATGGGGAGACTCACTGCTAGAATTTAGAGTGCCCAGTTAACCTAACCAGGAAGCCGGAGTACCCGGTGAGAACCCACGCATACACGAGGAGAACATGCAAACTCCACACAGGAAGGCCACAGTTCCAGTTCCAACTGGAAGGCCAGTTCCTTTGAACCGGCGGCCTTCTCACTGTGAGGCCGCAGCGCTAACCACTACACAACCGTGCAGCCCTCTCCCAGAGTGTGCTTTGAGTGAAACATCTTTTTGCCTCTGCTTGAATTATTTTGTTTTCAGTGCATACATTTTTAACCCTTCGAACTCTGCACTTTCCATTTTCAGTGACCAAGAATTACTGCATTTATTAATTGATAGCAACATATGCTATGCTCAAAAGATTAGTTTTAGATCTGCAAATCTTAACTTTATTGCTTGTGTTTGTTTGTTTTTTCTTTTTTGTGTGTGCTTGTGTTTTTCGTCAATGGGACGGTTCAGGGTTTTGATTTGGGGAAATTTCTATGATTTAAGTCTATGATTTAAAACAGGAAAAAAATGATTAGTTTGTGAAAAACATGAAAGAGGCAAAGCTCACAGAAAAGAAAAGAAAAAAAAACAAAAACAAAGAACTATTTTGAAAGACAAAATAAAGCAAATGTAACTTGTAACTCTTTACATTTTTTTCATATATTTTAATGGTTTAGTGTTTCCTTCTGTCATTATTTTTTATCTCTTCTAACTTGCATGTTCATTAATATTTCACTCTGTGCCTCTTCCATCTTTTATCTCTGCCTCATCTTCCAGCTCCTCCGTGACTGTTTTGGGTCATATTCCTGGAACAGACTGTTACAGAGATTTGGGAGTCTACCTGGAGGTAAACTTCTCTCTTTCACAATGAATATTTTGGCAAATTTCTAACTGATTAAACCAATGTATCAAAGACCAATTCATAAAATGTTGCTCACTAAGAAAACAAAGGATTGCATAAAATCTTTTTTTCAGTTATCTCCGTCTTATCCATAGAGGAAATTGAAGTTGTATGTGTTACGTTACCCACAGACTGGGGATGTTTTAATGCCTACTGTAAGTTTACTGTATGCTGTTTTTATTTGTCAGTTAGTGGAGTCTAAAATCACTATCTGAGTGGGAAAAAATAAGATTAAACTGATATTTTCTTTATTGAATCAGACATCCAAGCACATTTTTTAAATCTTTATTTTTAACACTCTTCGCAATGGAGTGACTTAAAAGTGGATCAAAACACAAGACTTTGACTTAAAAAAGTAAATCATCCACTTCTATAACGACTGGCAATTTATTAAACAATCTGGTTCATGGGTGGTTCATGCCACCCTTGAACATTGGAAAAGTTTGTTCTTAGGAAGTTGTGCTGCTATCACATAAATGTCATTTCATTTTTAAGATCAACAAACGAACAGAAAGCAACCTTCTGGATAGTTGTGCTTATGGAAAGATGAGGACAACTCTTTTCTCGTCAATCAGATAAACAAACAACACAAGTCAGGCTGCACGTTTAACAAAAAGATGTGATGGGCTGCTGTTATAACTTTGTATCTCTCTACTCCCAGTTTTTCTACATGTCCATAATTAGCATTTTTCTTAGAT